>JACXGM010015062.1:0-21607 GCA_016801145.1 Umbra pygmaea | reverse complement strand
GGTATAGCCAACACTTATAGTTACTGACCTGCTAATTCAATGTCTTTCGAATTCCCTATTCCAAGCATATTGTTTTTGATTGATGTCTCTGTAGACATCTGCTGTTATATCAAAAATGGCAGGATACCCGGCGACCGCGCTTATAAGTTTCTCCTCCATTTTTGCATGCGCTATGAAACACTAGACAATGCGTAAATGACGCAAAGGGCTTTGCATCAAAACTATGCATATGCAACGCAACTAGCGGATTCGGTGTGATTTGGGCATTAACGCACAATTGCTTCAGCAAGGCAAGACCTTTACTCTCGTGTTGTGCTATTCGTTTTAGTGGGAACTTCAACTTCCAGTTGTACAATGGCACTGTGTCGCAAACCAGAAGTTGAATAAAGCGGGATGTCCACTGAACACATCAGATTTTAGTGCACGTTACTTTTTACCGGATATATGCATCCGCATAGTGCCGACTTGAAGGCCATTTGCTTCAGCAAAGCAAGACCGTTACTCTTGTGTTGTGCTACTTGTTCAATTGGGAATTCAATCTTCCGGTTGTACAATGGCACGGGGTTGCAACGCACAAGTCGGATAATTTGAACGTATGCGACACACAGAGCGCACCGCATCGCAAGCTCGCAAGGCAAAAGGATCCTTGCGGATCTCTCCATTGACAATGAATGACTTCCGGCGCAACGCAACGCATTCGACGTGTCCAGTGGACAGCCCTTCTAATTTGAAAGTATGCGACACACAGAGCGCACCATATCGCAAGCCTGCAAGTCAAACGGATCTTTCCGGATTGCTCCATTGACAATGAATGACTTCCAGCGCAATGCAATGCATTCGACGTGTCCAGTGGACATCCCGCCTTTTAGACCATGCGCCTGGCGCATGGACCCTTTTATCAGCTGTCAAACTAGCAAAAGTGGATTTGGACACACCCAAAGCCCACTTGTGCCATTCGCTTCATGCCATGAGCTTAGAATATTAAAATAGGGCCCTTAACATGGTTTATCCTGATCTGTGGCGGAATTGTTTTTCGGGAAGTGCAAAATAGCACCAGGGAAGTGCAAAATAGCACAACGTTTGCGCCGAAACACGCCTCTTGTTTTCGCTGAACTGCCCCCGGTAGCGCAAGTTTATTCCCTAATTTACCGATGCGCATCCCAGTGCGTCGGGTGAAAAATAGGAATGATACTTGCATTGGTGTAAAAAGTCAATTGCGCTGGGTGCAAGATAGGGCCCTAATTGTGCTGTACCTTAATCATAGTTTTAACAGTATGGTGATTTGTCTATGTCTCATTGGGAATTAGGCATAGAACATTGAGTTCATGAAATGTTGTTTAGTTTTATCCTATTGAACCAACACTTGTGGCATTGAATTGTAAGAATGCTGTGCATGTCACCTGAGCTTGCAACAAATTTCTCCATTTATGCGGATGTCTAAATTTTCTCAGTTGTCCTAATATGGAATAACTTTGTGGTCTCATTGAAGAACTTGATCATTTTTCAAATCTATGTGGATTAAAATCCAATTGTAAAAATGGCACTATACTAAGTATTGGATCACTAAACGATATAAACTTTATACTGCCATGTGGTCTCAATTTTGAAAAAATTTGCAAAGTACACTAAATACGCAGAGGTATGTGGACAGCTGGCCATCACACCGTTATGAGCATGTACGATATCCCATTCCAAAGCAATGGGCAGTAATATGGATTAATTACAAGTCACTTCAACGCAAAACCTCTCTGTACTCTCTTCTCACCATAGCCTTACCCACCCATAATCTGTGCTCAAGCAGGTACATCTCCCTAGTCACCCCAAAAGCCCATACCTCCTTTGGCCATAACTCGCAGCAGCAAATGACTGGAATGAACGACAAACTTGTGAACACCGTCTCCTTCATCTCTTTTAGATCACGAGTATCAGAGCTTGTGTTTGATCAGTGCACATGCTGACCCACCTCTCACATGGACACTACCTCTGCCCGTTTGATCTAGTGCCTAAGTTTTGACCCATGGTGTCTTAGCATGCACCAATATGCAAAGTATCTTATTTATTGTTTGTTATTTTTACAATATCCATTTGCACAGTTATGCTCAAGTGTTAATTATTCTGTTGTTTTTGCCTTGCCACCATAAATACTAATTAATCAACCTCTCTAATTCAGACTTTTGTTGGACTAACTGTACATATACTCGCATTGTTAACTCTGTAGATCCTCACCCTGTATTTCTTTACTCTATTTTTATTCCCCTGTGTAAATTGTGTAATTAACGTTCTCATCTTGCACCATTTTGCTTTTATCTTGGCCAGGTCATCGTTTCAAATGAGAAACTGTTCTCAACGTGTCCCCCTAGTTAAATAAAGGTTAATTAAAATAAATAAAAAGTGAACACGAGAAGATTGGAAAAATGTTTCCTGATGAGTCTGAATTTCTGCTACATTCAGATGGTAGAGTCATAATTGTGTAAACAACATGAAGGCATGGATCCATCCTGAATCAATAGTTCTGGCTGGTGGTGGTGGTATAATAGTGTGGGGCAGAGGTCGTCATTCCCATTGAAACTGAGGGGGCATGTGCCACCTCAGATTTTTGAGCCAAGTGGATTTTCCTTTTAATTTCTGTATTTGAAAGCACATGTTTGCATGTGTTGTGCACACTGTTCCCCCTTAAAATAATAGGTGCATGACGCTTCTGGTGTGGGTGATATTTTCTTGGCACAGTTTGGGCTCCTTATTACCAACTGAGCATTGTTTGAATGCCACAGGCTACCTGAGTATTCATTGTTGACCATGTCCATCCCTTTATGACTACAGCACCATGTCACAAAGCTCACATAATCTCAAACTGGGTTCTTGAACATGACAACAAGTTCACTGTATTCAAATGGCCTCCACATTCACCAGATCTAAATGCATCAAGCATAATTCTAGATAATGTCAATAAAGTATTCACAGCGCTTCACGTTTTCCACATGTTGTTATTTTCAGTGGTGGAAAGAGTACTGAAAATCTGTACTGAAGTACAAGTACTGTTACATTACTGAAATACTACTCAACTACAATTAAAACTACTGGTGTTAAAAAGTAATTAAGTAAAACTACAAAGTATTGTTCTCTAAAACTACTCAGAGTACTTGCTACTTTTTAAAAGATGATGTTTAATGCATCATCAGAAAGCATTCAATCCAAAGGGGGTTATTTTTATTTAATCATTAATTGTTTCCTTAATCGCATAATGTGAAAGATTGGTACATTTGTTTAAATGACTGCTGATTTAACCTATTATATTGAAATTGGTTGTCCTAATAATTTGTGCAGCGCACAATAAGCTAGTTCTGTCCTAACTGAGTCCCAGGCTAATGATGACACTGGAGTGTATAATGTAATTAGCTGCTTTATGTTAGCCAAGCTAATTACCCCAAAAATATAAAAGATGCATTTGCACGTTGTCTCATTTTCTCACCCTTTAGGTGAAGAATTCTTCCAGGTGCGGCAATGGGCACTCGTTCTCCGTATTTTTGTCCTGATTTCCAATGTTCTCAATGTTACTGTCCTCTGTCTCCATTTGGTATCTGTTTCTCCAAATCTTCAGTTCTTAAATTTGACCTACTCCTGCACTGCTCTGGTCGATTGTCACCTTGCCAACAGTGTTACCAGATGCCAGCCAGGTTTTCCAGCCCAAAACCTTGTCAAAAATCGCAAGAATGCACAAAAAAACACCCAAAATTGTTTTGGCTTGTTTCTCATTTAAACAAATTGAAATCATTAGCAAGCTTTAAAATGACCAATTTTTCGAATTAGCCTATACCATTTCAAAAACAAAATTTCATCAAATGAATGCAAAAGTGCACTAACCTCAGTCAGACTATTCTACTATCAAACTATAATCTTATGTTATGGAAAATAATGTGATCAACTTTATCTTATTTAGGCTATCAATGAGTCTGTTTAATGTCAATAAAAGTTGCTTGGAACAAAACCATTCAGTAACATAAAAACATTGAGTGGATATTGACATACAAAATAACCCACATTAACATTTCAATTATTTCAAATAGCCATATGAAACATGCATATTCATGAATAAGATTACATAAAAATCGCGTTGATTATAGAACAGTTCATGACTGGTGGGAAAAAAAATATTTTCATAGGCCTATGGTTAATGCTAAAGGCACAATTGAGTTTGACACGTGTGATTTAGAACAATTATAACCAAGGAGTTAAGCTCTTCCCTGAGACAGGCAGTTAAACCTAGAGTTTTTATGAAAATCGCATTGAACATTTTATTTAGAACAGGGGTGTCAGTGCGCTCTATGCAGAAGCAGAACATTCATGCATGGCAGGCCATCTCGAAAACATACTATTTTTATATGCCAAATATAATAGCAAACTTTAGTTTGACACTTGTGATTTAGAACAACTAGGTCTAATACTATACATGTATAGCTTCCCTAAGTATTTGCAGTAGAACCTTCTCTTTCCAACGGTACTAAGTAGTTGCTAACATGTACAGTTCAGGAGATATAACGCTCAATCGCACGTTGTCTGAGTTTCGGGGGTGGCTCCCGAAGGCAATCATGCACAGGGGCCTCGTAGGATGTAGATCCGTCCTTGGTCTCCAGTCTTTTAAGTGAATAGGGTCCTTGTGCTTACCATCTGGGTCCAGTTTAAGTATCAAGGAGATTAGACCTTGCTAATTTCCAGATAATCAACCTTGTAAATAAGAATACTTGAATCTATATGTTTTATGTTTGCTATATGTTTGCTATATGTTTGCTGTATGTTTGCTATATTTTTGCTATATGTTTGCTATATGTTTGCTATATATGTTTGCTATATATGTTTGCTATTGCTATATGTTTGCTATATATTTTCTGTTTGCAACTTTGAGATTCCTAATCTCAATGAGTCTTTTCCTATTAAATAAAGGTAGAAAATAGATATTGTCCACAAATTTCATAATTGTAAAAAACATTCTAGCCCCCTATTATATGCACAATCTAAATAGAATCATGTCTTACCGCAGTTAGCTTGAAACCCAATGGTGTTTCTCACCGCTATGGTAGCCATTTCCTTACCTACTCTAGCATCAGGAATGGAATCCCCACAAAATTGTTTGATGTATGTTTTGCTAAAGTGAAGGAAGTATGGTTGCCAGAACTGTCAATCAAACCAGAGATCTACAGTGATGTCTAATGGGATTGCAGTGCGGGCCAAACCTCTAGACACAGTAGAACAAGAGAGAAAATACAAACCTAGACACTTCAGAGAAAGAAACAAAGTACAGAGCGTTTTAGCCCAAAGGTGAATATAATAACAAAATTGAACACAGAGGCCGAAATGGGCATAAATATTGTCTAATATCATGAGGCATCTTTAAAACAAGCTGACATAGGTTCTGTACAGTAGGTATTCCATCGAGCCTAGGAAACTTTCAAGCCTGAAATTACTTAATAGCTTCCAGAATGTTGTGTACTGATATTTGGCGTTCAACCCAATCTTTCTGTGTGTTTGCTAATATTATAACCTTTCTTAGAGAACAACTCCCTACTATTCACTTAATTCAGCTGGCTTCTGTGTTGAATGAACAGTGTGATAAGAATCAGCTGGGCTTGGCAATGAAGGCTTTGAGGAAGCCTCCTGTTTGACCATCCCTGTACTTACTCAAGAGTTGTGGACGAGGAAATGTAGTGGAATTAAACATCACAAATTGGTATAATAGAAAAAACAGGGATAATCCTTATCTTCCCCAAAAAACATAACATTGCCTCAAAAAACTTTAAAATAGGGGAAAAGGCTTCAATCTTGTCCCAGAGCAGAAGAGGGCAATGAGTTGTTAGCAACAGGAAAATGTTTGGCATTTTCCTTGGCTGACAAACAGGTGGCTATGCTAGATTACCAAGTAGCCAATGTTAGCAATGAATGCTACGCGTTTGTCTCAGTACAATACCATCTCAAACACTTATGAACAGAATGTTGGTTCTCTAATGTTACAAAATTATTTTAAATCTCTTCAACGATAATACACAACAACGTTTGTGATTACGATATTTTTAACAGAGGAAGAAACGAATGTCTTTGCTGATGTCACGCTGTTGGGTGTTGGTGTAGAGAGAGGGAAATCGAAGGCAGTTGCTGTTGTTGGTAGTCGTTCTTTCTTTAATGATTACAATCGCCCACCCAGGGCGCACAAACACACTCTGCAGGGTACGTGGCTTGCAAGATGTACATACATGAGAGATATTTAGCCTACGTGCCTTTCACAGCGGCACGAGACGCTGTTAGCTAAATATATACATGGAACAGTAAATAAACACTACATATAGCGGGACTCACTTCTTCCAGAATATGTGTAGCTCCTGGACAGGCTGGTAAATATTACATTTTCATACCGGTACTGGAATCAACACAAGATAACACGGCTGACGATAGTTACTAATCAGGATCTATACTAACAGGGTGACCTAGCCTACCCCTAGTCTCGCGAGAACAGACTGGGAGAGAGATGTCAAAGTTAAAGGTATACACATACTAATAACAAAACTAAACCACCATGCATAGCCACTGAATGAAAAACACAAATATACATAGAAATTAAACTAAACATATTGGAGTCCAGTTCTCAGTTGATGTTACACCAGCCCACCCTGGGCTGGACTTTACAGCTGAATTTGTCCAATCACAGATGAAAGAACATAGACTTTGGTTTCTAGACATCAAGGAAAATGTTTTGCAAAGAAAGAAGACCAAAATAACTTGCCATACAATTTTGTCATAATATTTCCAAAAACTGTAATTATTGGGATGCATGCAATCAAAAAGATAACCCATACTGCCATCTTAATGCTTTCTATGCTTCAAGGTACTGATCCCTACTTTGAAGTAAATTGGTGGTAGCTTTATGTATGACGATGGTCCTTATAAGCAGGTTTGGGAATAACGATACATGTAATTCATACATACTGTATGGAAGAATGGATAGAGCCAAATACAGGGAAATACTGCAAGAGAAACTACGTCAGTCAGGTTACTTATTTAGAATTTGGTGGTAATTCAACTCTCAACAGAACAATGATCCAACACACAGGCCACAGCAACATTGTAGAACCTCAGGAAAAAAATTGGAATTTCCAACATTTCAATGTTTTACTTTCCTTAGGAATATTTCCCAACATAAAACAAATGTCCCATTATAATAATTTAGTTTCAGTTTTTTAAAGTAAAGTAAGTTCAAACAGAACCAAACCATTTGTAATTCAATAATATGATAGAATTCAATGTTTTCACAACTCACTAAAATTCCTCCGCTGTGTATTCGAGCAGTGAGACAAATCGTTTGTGACAGTGTATGGTTTGAAACCTACAGGTTCCTGGCAACACTCACCCACCCACAGACGTGCAGACGGCCTTCGCCAACACTCCCATCTGTCGCCGGATACACAAGTGCGAGCCGCAGGATCCTCCTCTCAAGGAGCCAACCAACGGGTGGCTGCTCTATTTACAGGACTAACAGGTGCACTGCTTTGAGAAGGTGAAAGTTTCCCACAATCACTGATGCAAGGTCAGATCTTTTCCCTAGTTTAGTGCAGAATAGCGAGTATAGAATCTGATCGTAGATCAGGGCATATGGACAACGTCTATAATGAATGTTATGTTACTGCAGCTTATAATTTCTATGAAAATCCTGTAAGCTGTAGACTGTAAGACAACCTCTTTTATTAGCATATAGTTCAGTCACGTGCATGCAAGCAACACAAGCCAATACATAATACAAAGACATGAGCAGGAAATGTACAAGCCACATTATCATTGGATTCAGGCACACAACATAGATGCACATATAGTAAACAGCAAAGTGTGGTCAATTTCTATGACAACTTAGAGTGTTGCCTCACAGGGCACATATGCAAAATATATATACCTTATATATCATGGCTGTGAAATTGTGTGAGAGCAAAATATTGTACAGCACAATTTCCCCAAGTGCTGTCTGTGGCAACATTATTTTATAATATAAAATTATTATAAGACCTTCACGTCGAAATGCAGTTAGGTAATAGTTTTATTCCAAATTGTCATATTCCGGATATTGTGACACATTGAGCTGTAATCTTTCTTTCTTCCAGCTGTATCCTGATATGATGGAACCTTGCCCACCTTTCCTGCCCTCCCCTTCTCTGTCTACAAAGGAAACACTAGAAACCCTGAGAAGGTGGAGTATTTCCATCCCCCCAACAAGTTCCCTCTCTCTAGCTTGAGATAAGCCTTATCTCCTCTCTCCATGGTCACCAAACCAGCATTGGTAGCTGCTTCACGGGTAACGTCCTGGTCCCCAGCAAATGCTGAAACAACTGGGTGTCCATTCAATACCAGACTCACCTATTAGTGAGGGAAAGTGACGCAGGGTGGGTGAAGAGAGTGGTTGAGAGAGAGGCAGAAGGGATGGAAGGTAGGGTAGAAAGAGAGAGATCTTGATCACAAGGACTTATCTTTCAGATCAATGTGTCCCTCAGACGAGAGGCTAGGAAGGGAGTAAATAATGAAATGTACATCAATTTTCATTTTTAAATACATCCCCTACCTGTATTGTCTGTCGGTTGTATACTTTGACCACGTGAAAGCAAAAACTGTAGACTCCTTTTCTAGGAGCCACGAAGATGCTGCGTGCCGGGTCAAAATGGCTGCCCACATTCACCAGGATCTGAGAGAATTGGTGAGAGAGAGACAAAGAAATGTTGACAGAACTTAACATTCTGATGTTGACCACAGTTTTCCAGCCTCACTAACCTGGTCAAAGTAGATGGTCATCGTGCGGTTGCTCATCTCTGATGGTTCGTGGTTTGTGTTCCTGACAGCGGAGAACGCCACTCGACCTGTCCCCGACCGAACCGACATCCCCAATGCGTTACCCGATGGTTCTGACGAGGGGGTGGAGTCACAAACAACCAGACACTTCCCCTCCAACACAATTGGTTCAGTGTCATTCTGAGCTCTAGCCCCCAGCGGACCCCATTGCAGGAACAAAATGAGTCCAAAGAACAAAGTGGTGCTTATAAACAAGGAAGAGAAACAAGAAAGAGGAATGTGGGGCATAGTGTCTGAAATTGTTCTGGGGTCTTTTGTATTTTTTGGATGTAGTTAGTCTTCTTAAATCCTTCCAGAATCCTCAGGTGCCTCAGAGATGTTGATATCCCACAAGGTGAATTGATCCAAACCCACTGAATTGACAAAGTGAAGAGTGCCTGTCCAATCCCTTGGAACCCACCTTTTGGGCTTAACACAAACGTCCTTCAGGCAAGGTCTGTCCAGATCCCCTGCCTACAGTATGTTATTAAAAACATATGACTGAGCATTTCAAAGAAAATAAAGAGAGACATTCAGACTAAACATGAGTTCACTAAGGAATTCTATTACTATTACTTGCATGTAAACAAAAATATCACAGTATCCTATATACACTGTTGAGCATGCCCAAAGTGAAAATTAGTGGTGTAGATTAATTGTTCTCAAACCTCTACTGGGGACACGCCCAGCTGTTCCATGTATTCAATGTATCCCATACCAAGTAAACCTTAATTATCTTGTCAACTAACTTATGAAGCTCTTGGCTGCTTTCAGGTGAGCGTGTTCAGGGCTACAACAACATTGTGAAGTGGCTGGGGGTCACCAGGAGAGGTTTGAGAACCAGTGGTGTAGATGGAAAGAGGGGGTTTAAGAACAGAAGGTGGAGGTAGAAGTGATGAGCTAATGGATCTGCCCAAAGAGGAGGGAGAGAGCGATTCTATCCCAGCCACCTGGACACAGGAGGAGGGGCTGAATGGGAGATGGGATGGCCTGAGTCATCAACACTGAGTGACCATCTGTAGGACACCCCTGTCTTCACATTCCATTATACACACACACGCATGCACGCGCACGCACACGCGCACGCACGCATGCACACTATAATTAACCCCATATTTATTATCAGATTGTCACAAAGTAATTAAGCTCAACGTTTCGGGCAAAGTCCTCTAATTTGAAAGTGACTGTTTCACATAAAACAACTTTATTTGCCTTTTTTGGGGAAATCTACAGCAAAATATTATTTAGGCAAATGGTATTAAAGTTAGAGATGGACAATCTTTACAATGCCAAATAATTTTCCTCACATATACCATAGAAAACTGAATAATCATCAAACTTTACATTGGAGCATATGAAAATCTTACCTTTTGCAATATGTCTGATTCCTGAATTATAATATCCAGCTACAAGGAAATCGCTCCATCCCAAGAGGCAGTTTCCCCTTTCACAGTCTCTACTCATTCCTTTACTCTCTCGTGCTCTCTCACGCTCACTCTCACTCTCTCCCTCACCACTCTCAGTCTTTCTCACTCCCTCCTTCTCTCTCGCTTCCTGCCCATCTCTCTCTATCAGGGAACCCCTGTGTTCAAACAGACGTTTAATCATGTCACTGGCAGAGTCTCCCATCGCTTCTCTCTGTCACACATAAATTCCACACTTCTCTGTCCTCTTTTTTTTGAGCATCTTTCTTTTACTCCAAAACAGAAAAACAAGTAAGACGCTCAGTGACATTATTTGTTATACAATTGGTCCAGATAAGGTAGAAACAATGTAAATCCAAAACAATTTTAATTTAATTCTCTGTAATTTATTTATGTTTTGAATAATGATACTATAGATGTTTACTATCAGTTTCATCCATCAATGCAGGTTATTTTTGGTATTTTTTACCCTGAGAGACGACCAAGTCTCAGAACAATGGGTGATGTGACACTGAGTGAACGGATGATTGACGACTCCTCCCAGCTGACGACAGGGCCGCAGACGGGACCTCAGAACTCAAAACCCCCTGTGTTAGCCCCGCTTCTCCTTCCACAGGACATATAATCAATGGGGCAGTGTTCTTCCCGTCATCATGGAGACATGGGTTAAAATATGGATACAGGGTTTCGGTGAAGACACATTGCCTATAACTATAAATATGAGCTTTGTCATCCACGTTGTAAAAGGACACTAGCCCGTCCTCGTAATCCACAAAAACCCCCACTTTCTTAGGCTTGTCAATTAGTTTCAGAGGCACGGATGGTCCGGCACAAGCATTAAGATTGTCATCTTTCCTCCGACAAATTGCCCAGTAGCCTTGGTCTGGTCGCACCGTGACACTCCCCTTCCTGTTGACAGACTCCCTGGCCACACCCACATCCCAGTCAGTCTTGTTCCCCACCTGAAGTGAAGAAGTAAACATAGTATTGTACTTCTCCATGCAATAACATTTACAAGTTGCACTTAGAGTACTGTTGTAATGTACTTTAATGGATAATGCACCATAGTTAATAATTCACTGTCAGTCAGACAATTTACTCTAGGTTCAAGGTGAATCAGAATGCATAGCTCAATAACCTTCCTTCAACAAACATACAACAATAAAATAGGCTGGCACTCTTCAACACACTTTAGGCCTTGAGTCAACCTTTTTATATTGCATTTCTTATTTTCCCTCTGTTCATTCAGTTCCCTTGAACCATTTAATTCCAAACTGTTCGTAGACATCTGTGACCAGTGGGATTAAACAGGTTAACAGGAGTATTCTTTTGACTTGCAGCTCGACTCACTTTGGCTGGTTTGGTTCTTATCAAATTGCCACCCACCTGGACAACCCAGTAGTGTCTCCCAGTAGTGAAGCCTTGCTTTGCCAGCACACAGACACAGGAGTCGAACCTCCGTGGGTCGTCGACAACATGGAGCGCGTGGCGGTTCTGCTGGTATCCCAGACTCACCTGTTTCCCATCAGATGACAGGGTGACCCATGAAGAGGCAGTGGATGGATCCAGAGTGACATCCACTGAATTTGAAATGTATGGAGACTCTCATCATTTCATCTAATTAAATTACATGATCATACTAAAATGATTTGTTTATTCATTACTGTATTAATTTTTTTATAGATTATTTTATTAATTTGAACATACTATACCTGCATATTGCTGGGTTCTCTTAAGCTCTAAAATAGAAAAGAATGAACAGTTGGTTGTTCTATTTGTAACATGAGTACAGGATAGAATCTACGGACACCAGTAGAAATACGGTACCAACCAACTTTACACAGTCTCTTCTCAAAGTCTCGGCAGGTGTCCGTCAACTGGGACACAGCAGTCCTCATGGTGTCGACGCACAGATCGGAACAGAGCTGGATCTCAGACCAGTCCTTGGTGGGTGGAGGAGTAGAAAGCGATGGAAAACTCTACCAGAGACAAACACATCAACAAAAATGGAGAATAACATTCAATTGAATGTAGATTTCTATTAGTACTGTGCAATTCAGTTCATTTGTTAGGGACAGGTCAATCTTTATTGGGTAGAAGTGCTAAAGGGGGCGGATGTTGGAACCTTTATTTTCACGGTGGGAGGACTGTGAGTTCTTAGTGAAGCAGAGGAGTATGATTTAATTTTTAGTGGTTTAAAAGCAGTTTCTCTGGTTTTTTAACTCATTCATGCTTCCCTTCCTGTTGTCTACTCTATATGATTGTAGAAGAACCTAAGCTCTATTAAATTAGCTGTTTTATCACAATGTTCAGGTGTAAAAAAACACCACCCAATTATGAACTAACTATATAACGGGACAGTATCCCTACAACATAACCTTTGGATAATAGTTTGTAATAGGATTCACATTTCTTGCTTATCAACCCTCTTAAGAGATGATATTTTCCAGTTTAGCACCTATCTGCATATCTTCATTTACAGTAGACACTGAAAGGGGTTTAACATTGTACATTCAGCCCTATTTCTTTATTTTATGTACAGAACTATATTTACGCATACAGCGGATGAAATAAGTATTGAACACGTCACCATTTTTCTCAGTAAAGCTATTTCCAAAGGTGCTATTGACATGAAATTTACACCAGATGTTTGTGACAAACCAAGTAATCCATACATACAAAGAAACCAACAGGTTCAGATATTAAGTTGTGTAATAATGTGAAATGACACAGGGAAAAAGTATTATGCATCTGACTCCTTCCTCACATCCACACAATCCAGCATTAAAGAATGAGGCATCTTAAAAGCAAGAGGAAGTGACTGCATGAAGTGACATCAAAACCAGAAGATGCTAAGGCGGACAGCGCAATGCTACCGCCGCTGGGTATGGAGATAGAGGAAGAGGAGTTTGATTATCTCTGTGCCTACTTCAAGTACGCTCTACCAACGGGGCCTAAGGGGAGCCAGACTACAATAATACAGCCTGCTCTGAGGATGTCATCCCCTATATTTTCACAGGAGGACCTTGAGATGTTCTCCTCTGATGAGGAGGAGACAGGCCGAATGAGGGACAGAGAGGATGTCTATGGTCTTTATGTTTGAAGCCTGAAATGTGGCAAAAGGTCGAAAAGTTCAAGGGGGCTGAATACTTTCGCAAGAAACTGTATATTCAAATAAAGTTATAATTTCCACCGCATATTGCCTATTCTGAAGTGATGTGAATTTGTAAGCGCAGTGTCCTCTGTATGCGGTGTGTGTATGTGTGTGTCTCCCAGCACCCGCCTCTCTATTGCGAAGTGCTTATACTACTTCTGCCCTTCTACATTCCGTAAAATTTTTCTTGGGAATTTATGCGTAACATTAGGCTACTTCAGTGAAAAATATAACAGCGAACTTCCACGGATGGAGTGGAATGTGCAAAGAAATATGAAATTGTATATGCAGTGTGCGTTTGTCTACTGAACATAGCCAGCATTTACCTGTAACATATTGTTCCCATCTAACAAACTTCATGGTCATAAAAGTATCTAGTCCATTCTAAATTGTCCAAAAACACAACGTTTGTTTTTCTCAGTTTCACTCACTAATCCAAATGCTTGTGAAAATGATTAGGCTACTATTTAAAAGGGAAACAATGACGAATATCAATAATTTGTTTATGTATATAAATCGCTTGAAGTAAATACTGTAGTCTCGCTCATTGAATTGGCCAAAAATAAAACCGATTTTATAGGGCCCTATTAAGGCTTACCTACATCAGACAAATAACCTGTATGTTGAAAACGTGTTCACCCAATGCGGTGGTCGTTAGAAGTAACAAAAATAATTGCCATTTATTACAGTTATCCAAACTTTTATTTGACTTTAGTTTCACATCGCTATTTAAAACAGCATCATGGATATTTTTTTATCTGAATGTGAATAAATTAATACAAGTAATCTAATATTTGTGTGAAAACCACCTCATCTTGGGTATTTTGGTGATCATAACATGTTATTATAAAACAAAGGTCTGTGATGATAATACTGTCAATATTGAGAAAATGTATGTTGTATTATTATTTAGGTGACAATTAGAACTAATGTATTATGTTAATACCCCTACATACCATACAAATGATAGGAAAACTGTATATTTGCAAACACCTATTTTTATGACATTTGGGTCACAATAGTTTGTCATCTTGAAAATGTGGGTCGCCGGAAAAAAGTTTGAAAAACACTGTTCTAGTGGGTCCAGGGGCGTTTCTCTGACCAGTGCCTGCTGCCTCCATTTAGTACATAGCTGTCTGCCCATGCCCCCGTCTTCGATACCAATGGCTCTACCTCTGGTGCCGGTGCATGCATGTCCCGTGATCAAAAAATAGGCAGAGTTAGTCTGGCCTCTTATCGGGTGGCCCTGCCCCCACTCCATGTGAGTGCTGGCGCTTCTGGGGCCATGCCGGGGAGACTCTATCACAGAATAGACCTTTTTAAACAAATTAATGCCTACCAACTCCTGTGTCTGTCTCCTTCCTTGCATCCACACAATCCAATGTTACAGTTTTAGCTGTAAATTCAAACATCAAGCAATGTTGATGCCAAAATGTTGGTGTTTGAATATATAAAGAACTGGGAACATGCTTTTTGTCAGATATGTAATTTAACATTTTTTTTATATATTACATTGAAATCAACAAACGCAAATTTAATTCACAA
Organism: Umbra pygmaea; assembly: GCA_016801145.1. NCBI lineage: Eukaryota > Metazoa > Chordata > Actinopteri > Esociformes > Umbridae > Umbra > Umbra pygmaea. Next base: position 6,631 of record JACXGM010015062.1, on the reverse strand, counting down.
TATTACATTAAAGGCACAGACCTGTAGTAAGTGGAGGTGGTCCTCAGTGTGTGAGAGCTGCTCCAGTTCAGAGCTTCTCCTCTTCAGATCAGTGATTTCCTGCTCCAGATCTTTGATGAGGCCTTCAGCCCGCCTCTCTGCCACTTTCTGCTTCTCCTTGATCACCTCAATCAGCTCAGACTGGATTCTCTCGATGGAGCACATCAGTGCTCTAAAGACAATTACACTGCCTTCAATCTCTTGTTCAGCACTTCTCTACAAGGTCAAACAAACAATTTAATAATTGTGAAGAAAATAGCTATGAGGAAATGTACTGTATATTTATTACAGCATATAGATTTAATACAACAGCAGAGGACACAGGTTAATTGCTTATCGTCAGAACTGACTCTGTTGAGCTCCAGTGATTGTTTGATCTTATCCATCTTATGCACTCTGTCCTCGACCATCTTCAGCAAATCTCCTTCAGCCTTCCTAATCTGATTCTGTGAAAATGACATTCTGTAGGATTTAACAAACTAAGCAGAGTAAAGCGAAGCAGGAAGGAAATGCATAGTTTCGCATACATATATTTCATACAAATATATAATTCTGCGTTCCATTTGTACACTGAGGTCGGAAAGTCTGAGTTCCTAGTCGGAATTTCAACTGGAATGCCCACCCAAGTGGGAATTCCTAGTCGCGAAGTCAGAGAATTTTCACTACCCCCAAGTTCATTTTCCAAGATGGCAGCACCCTGTATCAACAGTAAATGAAAGTTGTTGTTAATGTTCATTTTTAGTAATCGTTTTATTTTTTTTTCATGAAAACTATCAAACACACAGTACTGTTCAACTGCTGTCTCTGGACATGTTGCTACGGCATTAGAAAATACACAGAAATGCGTTTTTATCAACTGTTTTTTCTAAAAATGGCTAACATGGCTAGTTGTTCTGTAGTTGTGTATATATCAAAAGGGCAAGAACAACGAAGGCTTTCGTGGGGGCGTCCATCTTGTTTTTTCACTTCGGTAACTGGAATGCAATCAACTAATTAACTCGAGTGTGACGTCATTCCCAGTTCTGACTTCCCACTTCCGAGCCAAATGGAATGCAGCATTACATCTACCAATAAGGTCATAGCATGCAACAGCTAATGACACACACAAGAACACACAGGAGGGAAGTGATATGAATGTCCGGTAACAACCACAGGGTGGTGCCGTATGGAAAGCCATTTTGTCAATATTAAATAAATAAATATGGCTATGAAATAAGTCATGAAATAAGTAAATAACACAATAAATATATAAATATTTAAATATAAATAAATAAACGCAGTCCAATAAAATAAATTAATTGTTTTTTATTTCATAATGTTGTTTTTCAAAGGAAACTTTTTATTTATTTCAGGGGACTTTTATTTCATAGATCCACATTTATTTATTTCAAGGCACTCTTATTTCATAATGGCACATTTCATAATATCCATTTGTTGTATTCAAATTAATGGGGAGTTTCCTTTGAAAAAAACAATTATGAAATAAAAACAATTCATTTATTTTATTGGACTGCGTTTATATATTTACATTTAAATATTTATATTTTTATTGTGTCATTTATTTATTTCAGGACTTATTTCACAGCCACATTCATTTATTTAATATTGACAAAAATGGCTTTCCATAGTCCCCATGGTATGTCAGCCCTGACACCTCTCTACAGCCCCAGAGAGAGAATTAACAACAGCTCTGGAAAAAAATAAGAGACCACTGCAAAATCACCAATGTCTCTGGTTTTACTATTGATAGGTATGTGTTTGGGTAGAATGAACATGTTTTGTTTATTCCATAAACTATTGACTACATTTCTCCCAACCCCCCCCCAAATATCTGGTCAAAGTAACAAAAAAGATGCAGTGTTGTCAGACCTCAAATAATATGAACATTTTCAAACAACAAACTACTAATGTGTTAACATGGGAAGTGTTCAGAAATCAATATTTGATTGACTAATAATAATTGTGTGATAATAATAAAAATTGTCTTTCTTGAAGTTCAGCTTTGTTTGATAGTTTGTGTCCCTCCGTCTTCCTCTTAATCACATTCCAGAACTTTTTAATGGGGCTGATTTAAGAAATATTTGCAGTGGCTTTTTCATTTTTCTGGAACTGTATATTTTTTTAAATAATGATACAAAGGACAATTGTTTAAGGGTGTGTGACTGAATTGTAAAAGATGCTATTTTTATATATAGAAGTGCTTAAACATACCCTCAGCTTTCTGCTCTCTTTTTCCATAGGGATAGTGTTGTGTCTCTTGTGATCAGTCTCTGTGCATCTGGTACACACCGGTATCTGGTCATTTTTACAGAACAGCTCCAAGGGCTGTTCATGCTTCCTGCACAGGCCACGTGTGGTGAAGGTGGCTGGGTCTGTCAGCCTGTGCCTCTGGAGGGAAGTCTCTCTCTGGTGAGGCCCAAGATGGGATTCACAGTACGACCCCTGGCACACCAGGCAGGACTTAACAGCCCTGTGCTTAGTCCCAGTGCAGACATCGCAGGAAACTGCTTCAGGCTCAGGGCGCATCCCCGGGGAACACTCTGGTGCTGATACCCTTAGATCTTCATCCACTTGCCTAGTTTTTACCTTCATAAAATATATATTTTTTAATAAATGAGAATAGTATATAATGATGTAACATATTATAATACAGTATATTTATATAATTATATTATTACCTTGAGGGACGTTTTGAAGTGCTCAGTAATGTCCTTGAAAGCCCGATTTATGCGTAACTCAGGTCGTCGCCGGAAGCTCTCCTTGCATAACGGGCACTCAAAGTGGTCACGGGTGTCCCAGTAGCCATTGATGCAGGCCAGGCAGAAGTTGTGGCCACACGGTATCGAGACAGGGTTTGTGAAGATGTCCAAGCAGATACAGCACAGGAACTGTTCTTCAGACAACAGGGAAGCCATGCCTTTTTAAGATAGAGAGCACACAGTTTGTTACTGGAATGATAGAACAAACCTCCACACTGTTACAGCACCTTTTATGTCATTAAAATGTGCTGCTCTCAGGCACGTGCACAGGTAAGGCTCAACCTGTGCAGAGCACATGCCCTTTTTGCCCTTACACACTGAAGTGCCCATCAAAGAGGGAGATGAGTTGAAGACGGGTTTTGGCACCACCACTGGGCACTACGAATACTGTGTTATGCCCTACGGCCTAACTAATGAACCTGCCGTATTCCAGGTCTTTGTAAACTACATATTTCGGGACATGATTGGTTAGGGTGTCATAATATACATCGATGATATCCTCATTTATTCTTCTGATTTCGAGACTCATGTCCGTCAGGTCAGGGCGGTGTTACAACGTCACATTCACCATCACCTTTTTGCCAAAGCAGAAAAATGTAAGTTTCATAAACAGTCTGTCTCCTTCCTGGGCTATAACATCTCATCCTCAGGTATCAAGATGGAGACCGGAAAGACAGAGATGGTGCTGACCTGGCCGGTGCCCACCTCTATTAAAACGCAACGGTTTTGGGGTTGTGCCAACTACCACCAGTGGTTCATCAGAGGGTTCAGCAAGGTGGCCACATTGCTCACGTCTTTCCTTCGGGGTGGTCCATTCCAACACCTCAAAGTGCTTTTCTCTTCTGCACCCATTCTTAGACACCCTGACCCCTCACTGCCATTCGTGGTCGAGGTGGATGCGTCAGAGGTCGGGGTCGGGGCTGCTCTATACCAGTGCCAGTGTACACCGGCGAAACTCCACCCCTGTGCTTTCTTTTCAGAAAATTGTCATCTGCAAAGAGGAATTATGATGTTGGGGACAGAGAGCTCTTGGCCGTGAAAGCTGCCCTAGAGGAGTGGTGCCACTGGCTTGAGGGGGCCAAACATCCATTCACCATACTAACTGACCACCGGAATAAAGACAGCGAGGAGACTCAATCAGCGCCTAGCCAGGTGGGCCATGTATTTCACCCGCTTGATTTCATCCTGTCATACCGCCCAGGCTCGAAAAACACCAAGGCCGATGCCCTGTCCCGTCTCTACGATGCGGGGGAGTTCCCGGTGGGTGAGACCCCCATTATTCCTCAGTCCAGGATTGTAAGCCCCTGTCCTGTGGGATGTGGAAAGGGAAACTCGACGGGCGCAGGTGAGTGATCCGGTAACACCGGGTTGTCCTGCTGGGCTTATGTATGTTCCCACTGTCATGCGCAACAGATTGGTGACCTGGGCCCACTCCACTCCATCTACCGGACACCTGCATATGGCACGCATGCAGCAACTCCTGGAAAATAAATATTGGTGGCCTACCCTGAAAACCGATGTTCGACACTACATTACGTCTTGTTCCATCTGTGCACAGTGTAAGAGTCATAGAAACCTTGGTACCCGAGGATGTAGTCTCTGATAGAGGAGCCCAATTCACATCACGTTTCTGGAGAGCTTTCATGCAGAAACTGGGGATCACAGTTAGTCTTACCTCAGGGTACCACAGACAATCTAATGGACAGGCTCCCAGAACTCCCTGGTGCACTCCTCCACCAGCCTTTCAAATGTGTTCTAGGCTACCAACCAGCACTGGCCCCATGGCACTCCAACGTGACGCAGGTCACTGCCGTGGATGACTGGGCACCGCGTGCGGAGGCTACTTGGAATGCGCCTCATGTTCATCTTCAACAGGCTGTGGATCGCCACCGCCGTGTTGCGGATAAGCGTCGACGGGATGCTCCTTCCACCCGGGATCCACAGTGTGGCTCTCCACACGTTTCGTTGTTTCTATAGCATACTCCTTTGTATAGATTTAAACACTATTCTCTTGTTTTCTGGTCAGTGTGTTGCACACTAGGTTTGTTTTGTCAAATATATCTCTAAGTTTGGTACGGTATTTCCAGCGCCTATTTGGCATATTACTTTTGTCATTAAATCATCTTCATTGTGGAACTTGAGGTCTTGCTTCTGTCTCCTTCCAATCTATTACAACGTGACAGCAGAATGTAATACATATGTGTGAAATACATATACACGCACCTAAAGGATTTTTAGGAACACCATACTAATACTGTTTTTGACCCACTTTCGCCTTTAGAACTGCCTTAATTCTACATGGCATTGATTCAACAAGTTGCTGAAAGCATTCTTTACAAATGTTGGCCCATATTGATAGGATAGCATCTTGCAGTTGATGGAGATTTGTGGGATGCACATCCAGGGCACAAAGATCCCGTTCCACCACATCCCAAAGATGCTCTATTGGGTTTAGATCTGGTGACTGTGGGGGCCATTTTAGTACAGTGAACTCATTGTCATGTTCAAGAAACCAATTTGAAATTATGGTGCATTATCCTGCTGGAAGTAGCAGATGATGTCAGATGATGGGTACATGGTGGCCATAAAGGGATGGACATGGTCAGAAACAATGTTCAGGTAGGCCGTGGCATTTAAACAATGCCCAATTGGCACTAAGTGGCCTAAAGTGTGCCAAGAAAACATCCCACAAACCATTACATGACCACCACCAGCCTGCACAATGGTAACAAGGCATGATGGATCCATGTTCTAATTCTGTTTACGCCAAATTCTGACTCTACCATCTGAATGTCTCAACAGAAATTGAGACTCATCAGACCAGGCAACATTTTTCCAGTCTTCAACTGTCCAATTTTGGTGTGCTCTTGCAAACTGTAGGCTCTTTTTCCTATTTGTAGTGGAGATGAGTGGTACCCGGTGGGGTCTTCTGTTGTTGTAGCCCATCCGCCTCAAGGTTGTGCGTGTTGAGGCTTCACAAATGCTTTGCTGCATACCTCGGTTGTAACAGCTTGAAGCAGTCGGCCCATTCTCCTCTGACCTCTAGCATCAACAAGGCATTTTCGCCCACAGGACTGCCGCATACTGGATGTTTTTCCCTTTTCACACCATTCTTTGTAAACCCTAGAAATGGTTGTGCGTGAAAATCCCAGTAACTGAGCAGATTGTGAAATACTCAGACCCTCCCATCTGGCACCAACAACCATGCCATGCTCAAAATTGCTTAAATCACCTTTCTTTCCCATTCTGACATTCAGTTTGGAGTTCAGGAGATTGTCTTGACCAGGACCACACCCCTAAATGCATTGAAGCAACTGCCATGTGATTGGTTGAGTAGATAATTGCATTAAGGAGAAATTGAACGGGTGTTCCTAATAATCCTTTAGGTGAGTGTACAGGTCCTTCTCAAAAAATTTGCATATTGTGATAAAGTTCATTATTTTCCACAATGTAATGATAAAAATTTAACTTTCATATAGAGTCTTGCGTCTCTCAACTTTCTCTTCACAATATCCCAAAGATTCTCTTTGGGGTTCAGGTCAGGAGAGTTGGCAGGCCAATTGAGCACAGTAATACCATGGTCAGTAAACCATTTACCAGTGGTTTTGGCACTGTGAGCAAGTGCCAGGTCGTTCTGAAAAATGAAATCTTCATCTCCATTAAGCTTTTCAGCAGATGGAAGCATGAAATGCTCCAAAATCTCCTGATAGCTAGCTGCATTGACCCTGCCCTTGATAAAACACAGTGGACCAACACCAGCAGCTGACATGGCACCCCAGACCATCACTGACTGTGGGTACTTGACACTGGACTTCAGGCATTTTGGCATTTCC
>JACXGM010015061.1:0-21608 GCA_016801145.1 Umbra pygmaea | reverse complement strand
TTGTTAAATCAATTTATAGTGAAGTCCAAAGAAATTAATTTTATTGTAGAAAATATTGAGTTACGAAAATATTCTCATTTTTTACTTATTGATAACTCAAAAAAACAAAGAACGAAAAATAAATTAATTTATTGGAATAAATATAGTTTTTAAAATGAAGTCATACGGACAATAGCACTGAACGACTTTTTACAGTGTATAATGGATGTCGCAATGAGTTAATTTTTCCAAGGTAATGTACAGAAAGGTGTTTAAACCACATATGCAAACAAAAAACATAAGCAAACATTTTATTTACTAGTAGAAATTAGTTCTCATTTACCTATATTCACATACCTACTTAATTAATTCATTTAGGCTTTTTCATGATTATGGCGATTGGTGCTGATTTTGTACCCTGGAAATCCAGAGTTCTCACAAGAGCACAATTTGAATTTGCTCAGCAAGTTACTCTGGCACCGAGTAATTCTGCTCATTAACTATGCCCTTGTAGCCGAGCTGCACCAATCACATCGGTGTATCTGATATAGGCGTGCCAGAAGCGTGTAAAACAGATGACGACAGCGCTGCGACCTCGAAGTCATTAGTAAACATTGTAAGATCGCAATAACACCAGTTGTTTAAAACGGCTTTGGCCATTACAATGAACAAGTTAGACTTGGCTTTTTGTCTAAAAGAGGGACAGAAGACGGTGCTCGAATTGTTCCTTTTTAGGAAGGACGTTTTTGCTGTTTTTGCAAGAGTTTAATCTACCAGTTAGCTCCGCCATATGTGCTTAGCGAAAAACCACTGGTGATAGGTCGTAGTTATATCCAATTGCGTACAGTGAGATTTTCAAATGTATACTTGGTGCCGCCCCTCGAGCTGGGTCATTTTCATTACTAGATCCCAGACCCTTATATCCTCCGGATTTGGGTCTGGATTTTTCCAGGCTACTGATTTTGCCCAAACTATGCCAATCTATTCAGGGGGCACTGGAAGAGATTTATATTTATGATGTTTAAAAAAATCCATATTATCATGTCGTTCTTTGGGAAAGATGATATTCTATGGAATGGAACAGATATTACCCTCGCAGTTTTTCTCTCTTAACTCATCAGATCCGAATTTAAAATTGACAGCAGAGAGAAATCTAGAAAGCAACAAATTTTTAGATATGACCATTTATAAATACGTTGATATTATGGAAACTGCATCTTCAAGTCGTAGAGTAGTATAACACTTTTATGCACAGACAGTAATAATCCTTGATACCTCATACAAAATATAGGCTACTAGTTGGTCAAATACTTAAGACTACAACGTAACTGCAGTACAGCAGTTAGCAAAATACTTTAGTAGGCTATTTTTACTAGCTAATAACCGGGAACGAATACTAAATTAATAGTTTTATTAATTATAGCCTGTTAAGCACCTGCATAATATACATGGAAGTCTGCCCGTATTCATAACGTTTCGTTTCCAGACAAGATTGGACAATGTGGCTTTTGATGGATGTATATATGTTCAGAAACAAAATTCAAAGAAACACGCTTGCAATGCAAAACTGCACAGATGTTGGCTTGACTGCGTTAACCATATGTCGTCAGTAAAGTAGCTATAGCAGGCTGATTGAATGTTGACAGTAAGGTCTGTATCACGTAAACATTTGAATTGCATAAAAAATGCATCACTTAAGCAAACTGGCTAATGAATGCCATTTAAATTAAATGAAACTGTACATAAGTGTTTAGACCTTGTTATAAACGATCCGTTTAATAAGAACTACTTTATTTGTGGCGTACTAACATGGTAACAGTAAAATGAGTGGTGGGGGGGTACGTTAATGTTTCACATTAACTGCACGTCTCGTGACAATTTTCTTTCGCTAAAAATACAAATAAAAACATTAATTTTTACAAATAAAATGTTGGCAACCGTTTTATAAGCGCATTAACACACTCCAGACTGTGCGATGCCAGGGAATAACCGGCTTTCAGCCTGGCTTTCTACACTGCTGAGGTGTGCGGTTATTCCCTGGCAACGCACAGTCTGGAGTGTGTTAATGCTTACATAGTTCACTGGACATGACAAAGTAGGATGATGTATAACAAAAAAAATCCTAAACTATATAAATTATTATACGTTACCTAATCTTTTATTGCATTTAATCAAGACCTGTTGAATATTTCATGACATAAAAGAGAAATACAGATGCACATTCGTTTACAAGGATCAATCTCAACTTTATTAACAAGCACATGCACTCACGGGCCAGTCTGAGTATTTCACAATCTGCTCAGTTACTGGGATTTTCACGCACAACCATTTGTAGGGTTTACAAAGAATGGTATGAAAAGGGAAAAACATCCAGTATACGGCAGTTCTGTGGGCAAAAATGCTTTGTTGATGCTAGAAGTCAGAGGAGAATGGGCCAACTGCTTCAAGCTGATAGGAGGGCAACTTTGACTGAAATAACCACTTGTTACAACCGAGGTATGCAGCAAAGCATTTGTGAAGCCACAACACGCACAACCTTGAGGTGGATGGGCTACAACAGCAGAAGACCCCACTGGGTACCACTCATCTCCACTACAAATAGGAAAAAGAGGCTACAATTTGCAAGAGCACACCAAAATTGAACAGTTGAAGACTCGAAAAATGTCTCGATTTCTATTGAGACATTCAGATGGTAGAGTCATAATTTGGCGTAAACAGAATGAGAACATGGATCCATCATGGCTTGGTGCAGGCTGGTGGTGGTGGTGTAATGGTTTGGGGGATGTTTTCTTGGCACACTTTAGGCCCCTTAGTGCCATTTGGGCATCGTTTAAAAGCCACAGCCTACCTGAGCATTGTTTCTGACCATGTCCATCCCTTTATGAACACCATGTACCCATCCTCTGACGGCTACTTCCAGCAGGATAATGCACCATGTCACAAAGTTTGAATCATTTCAAATTGGTTTCTTGAACATGACAATGGGTTCACTGTACTAAAATGGCCCCCACATCCACCATATCTCAACCCAATAGAGCATCTTTGGGATGTGGTGGAACGGGAGCTTCGTGCCCTGGATGTGCATCCCACAAATCTCCAACTGCAAGATGCTATCCTATCAATATGAGCCAACATTTCTAAAGAATGCTTTCAGCACCTTGTTGAATCAATGCCACGTAGAATGAAGGCAGTTCTGAAGGCGAAAGGGGGTCAAAAACGTTATTAGTAATAATCCTTTAGGTGACTGTATATCATAAGCAAGAGATCCTAACATAGAAAACAAAAACAGCACTTACACAAAAATTCCACCATGTAAACATTTTGAAAATCTTGTTTGTGGACTGAAATACAGTAGTGCATTGTATTGAACAAAAAATAATAGTGCACTAAAATAAGTAACAATAACCAAATAGTGTTTTATTATGTTGGTTAACAGAGTAAGTGTGCTGCCTTGGATCAAAATGTTAATAGTGCAAACAGTTGTATCTCAAAAACATTCATATGTCAGAACCCAAGTAAAACATTGGCATACCCTCCAACTTCCAGGCAACCATGAAACCGGCGGAGACGGAACACACTCCCCATTTTCTAACCCAAGAACATGGCCAATTATTGTTTGTTATTCAATGACATTGTCAAGCTCAATCAAGTAATCTTTGAGTGTGTGTGTGTTTGTGTGCATGTGTGCATGTGTGCGTCTTTATATGTGTGTGTGTGTATATCAGAGGTGTATAGTCCAGGTGCCAGAAAGTAGAAATCCTGTCCAGCAGCTGTCCCAACCATCACTAAACCAGCTTCTCTACCAGGTAGATGAGCTCGTTAGTGAAAACACCTGTTTAGATGTAGAGGCAGATCCAAAAACATGGCAGGATTTATACTTTCTGGCACCTGGACTATACACGTCTGGTGTCTATATGTGTGTCTGTGTGTGTGTGCACGCGTGTCCTTAGCCATGAAGATATGATTTGACAATATCTTTCCACACATCTCTTTTTATTTCAACATGACGTGCTGTCACGTGCTGTGGGGCAGGAATCAACCTGAGCACATCCTCAAATGGATACCAGAGCGCATCCTCTCGCATTGGCCAGTAGTAACGATTGTGTCCCACTCTGTGCATACACTTAACATGAACATGTGTCTCACTCACTTCAACAATGGTTCCAGGGTAAACCTCATCATCATATCTGATGACACACCACTGACCAACAATGTAATCTCTATCCCACTGTACTTCAAGGTCTGGTTGTTCTTGGTGCAATGCAGGAACAGCAGAGTTGACTTTGAAGTCGAAGGCCTGAGATTGGTAACACTGACATTGCAGAATCTGCCTTGTTGAACACAGGCAGCTCACATCACGGTATGTCAGTTTCCCTGGTGCTTGCGTGATGACCTGGTGAATCTGCATAGTGCATGGTACAGTGGGGAGTCGTTGTGGCATCTGCCTTATGGCCTTTTCCACTGTAGCCTCTTAAATGTAGAAGATCTTGACAGCTGTATTGGTGTTTACCAATGCATTGAAAATATGTTTAGCTGTAGAACTGTCTTCACCTTGGCTCACCAATCTGTCAGCTGTTCTCTTCAGAAGGCCTTCTACCCCATCAGGGGCACCCTTTCTGTGGCTGGCCTCAAAAAAGTTCCAAGTGCCCGCAGTGAAGCCCTGGTTGTACAATTCAGTTGTCAACATGTAAAAGTTGCCCTTCTGCCTGTATTGTGAGCAGGGACCATCACTTAAAAAGCAGATAATTGATACTGTTGGGCATGTTTCCTTGAGATGGTTAAGTACTGGGGAGAGGTGTGCCCATATGGCAGGTGGACCCTTTTCTTTGCATGGCAAAATTGTTGTGAAGCACAAGTGGTCTTACTCACCACCAATGTAGAGGACCCCTGTATGAAGAGTTGCTTGTTGATGAGAAGAGGCAAAATGGACAGCTTGACTGTCTTTGTGAAACTTGCAAGAGTAGTTTTCAGAGAAATCAATGTGTATGAGGCATTCATTACTCTTCATGTTCTTTTTCAATTCCCTGTAGTAGTTAAACTGGATCTTGATGTTGAACAAGTGCATTTTGAACTTTTTGAGCTGTTTCTGGAAAGTCTCAATCAGGTCCTCCAAAGAAGGCAACCTTTCTTTGCTGTCACCACTTTTCTTCTCTCTGAGGACAGTTTCAGTTGTCCACTGCACACAAGAAACTTGGGTTTGACCATCATAGCCAGACTGAATCTTGAGGTCTTGTAGTTTGTAGTTCTTGCATTCTGCATACATGCATGGCTTAAAGGGGTGTTAGAGTGATTATATAGGGTATTTCACACTGTTCCTTAAGGTCTCTGAATAGAGTCTGTAACATTGGTTTGAAGGAAAATGTCCCGGGTGCTGTTCTATGCACCCTACTTCAACCCTGTGAAATTGCCACTGAATGAAACAATAGGTTTTCTCCATATATGGTATGCTCATGAATATTTAGATGAGCTGCGCGCTGATTGTTTGGTTTAGCTGCAGAGCAAAGACGCAAAGTTGCCAACACACAGCATTCAATGAAACATCGTAGTTGTACATACCATGGAGACATTAGGTGTTGAACCGTACATGTTTGAACCTGAGTCAGAAGAAGAACCTGATGTGGAGGAGCACCCAGTCGCCCGTAGATTGGAAATTACTACTTCAGAGTGGTAAGTTTGGTCATTTAGCCATTATTTGAATTTGCAAAGCGTAACCTAACATCACCTGTTCGCTGCAATACTTTACTAGCGTAATACTCACACGTAGTCTGGTAGACTTGTGTCATAGTCTAAGCATAACTTTGTATTAGTAGTGTTTTCAGCATTGTTAGCAAATTATTTTGCTCACGAACTAATTTAAAACTTGTACCGTCGTTCCTTTTTTGTCACGTCGTACAATTTGCTGAATAGTTTGTAGCAATTGTTTAGATGGCAGTTCATAGGCTAGGATATATGCCTGTATTGAAATTAATGCTGCTCGCACTCAAAGTATATGTCAGTCTTGTAATATTGTTTATACATACATAAAAACTAGGGAGAGTTCATAACTAATCAGTGACCTATTAAATGTAAACCAAGAATAAAAAAAGTATTATTTGTGGTAAATAGGTAGTAATGAACTCCCACTACCTGGTCAGTGACATCAAGGGAGCTACCACCATCGAAAAGTTCCTACAAAAGGTACGGTAGTATCCTACCATCCCCAGAAACCGGTGTAATTGTCGGCGGGTGGTAGGAGCAGGAAAGGTAGCTATAGCTTCCACCTTGCTAGCTTTGGGATGCACTTGTCAGGTTGTTACAAAAGCTGAGATATCCGAAGCTTGGGAGGTTAATGGCACTTGCCAATAACCTTTTAGCAGGTCGAGCTTACTCACATAAGCAGCAGAGCCAATCCGGTCTGCGCTGTACTCTAACCAGGGCAATGGGTACGAATCCAGTACAGTAACAGCATTCCCCCTGCGGTAGTCCCTACACAACCGGGAAGTACAGTCTGGTTTTGGAACTAGAATACAGGGAGAGCTCCACGCACTGTGACTGGGTAACGCCATTCTGTTCTGTAATAAGTAACACACTTCACCTTTCATGACTTCTCTCTTACAAGCATTCACCCGATATGGATGCTGTCGAATGGGAGCTGTGTCTCTCACATCCACATCGTGCGCCAGGACGGAAGCACGGCCGGGCACGTCTTGAAACAAAGAAAGAAAGGTGTGTATTAACGAAACAAGCTCAGCCTTTTGTTTTCCATCTAAGTGTTCAATTATTGTAGGCAGTCTACTTAACATGTCTAAATTGCTAAGGCGTTTCCACTGCTGTATTGTGTGACGCAGTACCAAACCGTCCTCACGGCTTTCTTCCATGTCCTCCTCAGGCATGGGAACCACCATCGCTACGCCGGAGAGTCTGGCAACATCCGGGCCACTGGAGGAGCTACTGGGAGAGTCACGCACCTACCTGGTAAGCCTTCAGCATATTGATGTCACACAAACAAGACAATCGCCTCCTATCGGGTGTTCTAATAATGTAGTTGGTGTCACTGAGCTTACTATAGCTGCTGCTTCTGTCTTAGTGTGTGTATAGGGTAGGGGTGGGGGGGGGGAGAGAGTAAATGGTCTACCGGTGCTCCTGTTTCAGTTTTTGATACATTGGTTATTTTTCTTACTATGGTCACCATGTAATTTATAGTCCTGTTAAAATGTCCTTTTAATATTGTTAGTTTTATGATTATTATACCTGCCCAGGGACTACAGGTGGAAATTAGCGTTGTTGCTATAACCTGGCCCAAGACATATTCTCAAGACATATTAAACTACAAGTTTAATGTCTATTTCTGCGCTGTCCCTGTTTCAAATAAATATATTTCCAATTTCCAATACTCTCCACAACATATGGTCCACAGTATCTGGCTGACAATGACGAACCAGGGATAGGCAATAAAACAAGCACCTGATCCCCTGGAGAAAAGGTACGGTGTCTAGTCTTTTTTTCATACTGCATTTTCATGTGTTTCTGAGAAGCAGAGAGAGACAATTGAGCAAGCACGCAGGCAGCATGCAGTCTCCCCCTCATTTGACTAACACAGTCTAATACGTTCTTGGGTGTGTTACTAGGTACATTAGACAAAACACGCTCCTTCAACACTTTTAACGGCCCTCGTGGGGTATGACCAAACACAAGATCAGCAGGACTAAAACCCACTGACTCTTGGATTGTTTCTCTAATTGCAAACAACACATAGGGGACCCCCTCGTCCCAATGAGTTGTTGAATTCGTACAATATTTCCGCAGCATTGTTTTCAAAGTTTGGTGCCAGCAATCCAGCGCACCCTGACTCTCGGGGTGGTATGCGTTGGATACCTGGTGTGTAATCGACAAATTGTTCAAGGTTGCCGCAAACAATATGGACACAAAATTTGTTCCTTGATCCGTTTGGATCACTTTAGGTAGTCCAAACGTGGAGAAGAGTGTCCTTACAATGTTTTTGGTAGTTATACTATGGAGAGGAATAGCCTCTGGGTATCTGGTAGAGCTACACATTACAGTAAGAAGGTATTGATTACCTAACCAGGCTTTTGGTAACAGACCAACACAGTCGACGATCACACGTTCAAATGGTTCTCCGATCACAGGTATCGGGTGGAGTGGCACACATGGCACGGGTTGGTTCACTTTTCCTGCAAGTTGACATGTGACAGGTTTTACAGTACTGTACAATGTCCGACTTCAATCCTGGCCAGAAAAAGTGCCGGAGAACTCTATTATATGTTGCCCCAGTGTCTCTGAGGATCTTAATCGCTACCTGATCCTCTGGGTTCCCAGTGATTGAGACGTGGCCCACTGACACAAACGCCGTATACACTGGATCCAGTTTCACCTTTTCTGAGTCATTGGCTACCATATTGGCACGGTTAGTGACTGTCTGAATGAAACCAACGTTTTTCTTCTCTCCTGTCTGTGGTGGAGATCTACCAGGTTTGTTTCTAAGAGTAGGACATTCTGCAATCACGTGTCCTCTCCGATGACAATAAAAACATTCCCGGTTTTCATATGGCTTTGAAGCCTGCTCAACGGACGACCACCGCGACGGGCATGAGGACATGAACGTACAGCTGTCGGACCGAGGCCCACTGAACACAGTTTTGTGCATCAGGAAATACTTGCTGCCTGGGATAATGTTGTCACACTCTGTTCATTAAGATGAACTACGTGTCAGTCGGGAAGGTGATTTTTAAACTCTTCCACCAACATGAGTTCTTTAGCCTTACTAGCTATGCACCACCTGTCAAAGAGAGACTCCTTATCTCTAGCAAACTCATCATAGGTACGGTTAGTGGGTTTTCTATAATTTCTAAACCATTGCCTATAGGCTTCGGGCACTAC
The DNA here is from genome assembly GCA_016801145.1 of Umbra pygmaea. Taxonomy (NCBI): domain Eukaryota; kingdom Metazoa; phylum Chordata; class Actinopteri; order Esociformes; family Umbridae; genus Umbra; species Umbra pygmaea. The sequence goes on along the minus strand of JACXGM010015061.1, from coordinate 12,752 downwards.
CTCATAAGCCCAGAGAATAGTTGTCTTAACTACCTCATACTGTAAACTGTCGTCCACATAAAGAGCTGCCACCACTTCCTGTGCCTTCCCAGTCAAACTACACTGGAGGAGAAGCGTCCAAACCTCCTTTGGCCAATGCAAGGCCAAAGCCACGTGTTCTAAAGCGGCAAAGTAGTGGTCTACTTCGGCTCCCCGAAACAGTTCCAGAGCAATATTCTTGCCGACATCGAAGCCAGCGGGTTGTGAAGGTATAAGCTGCTCACGGACACCCACCTCCAGCTGTTTAATACGGACCCTTTCATTTGACTCTAAGTCCGTGAGTTTTAACTCATGCTCAGCCCGCTGTCTTTCTTCCCTATCCCTTAGGTCTCCTTCGAGATGGGCAATTTTGAACCTCAGCCGAGCCACTTCGACTGAGTCATTGGCAGCAGGTGACATGGGATCATACCTGGGAAAGGTCACAGGAGCCCGAGGCACCCCAGCACCAACATCGGCAACCTCCTGTGCAGTCGAGAGAGCCTTCTCCTCCTCTGCCTCCTCCTCATCATCCAATTCCATTACTCCTGCCTTTGATAAGCTCAATAAATGGTATTTAACCACTTCAACCACCACAGCCTTTAGAGCCTGTTTGCGGACTGCTAGCTTATAGTAGCCCAGTAACGCTAACAGGTCTGCCTTCTTCAGCTGACCCAATAGCCCTAATGAAGGTTCCCCAAGGAACATGGCTACCTCAGAAGCCATCATGCTACTTTCTCCGTTAGTCACAAATTTAGAAAACAAATACAAGCTAGTACACTCACTGAAAACAGATATAGTCTAGCTACCATACACATAGCCAGTCCCCGCTCACTCCCCTAACACCACACCTCAGTTACTGACCACAGAGTCACCCGGGCAGCACGCATTGACATCCCGGACGAGCCGCCATGTGTTACGTTCAGCTCCCCAGGAGGGGAGTGGGATGTTAAAACCACTGCCCAAGTCCACCCTGCGGCCAGCAAAAGAGGTATGCGGTCGTAGGTGCAAGCAAGGACACTGACATCAAAGGTAACTTTTTATCAAATGGCTTTTATTTAGCCAAGGTAAAAAATGATATATAATGATAAAAATAATAATAATAATATGGGAAATGGGAAAAGGGGCTAGACAGGATGAAGAAAGAATATATATAAGGCTGCACCCCTTACCTGCTCTAACCTAACACAGAACACATGAACCTAAACCTATATTGGCACACGAATGAGGTGCCCGACCCAAAGTACAGGTGTGGTCTGTCCAGGTCTTTCCTAGTGTATTTAACAGGGGAGTTACCCTACGGGTGGTGTAAGCCCAGGGCATCTTGCCTAACACTCCCATGTGTTTCCCCTCTCCCCTGGAAAGACAAAAAGGAAACAAAGAAGAATGATTGACAAGAATACACAAACACAATATGTAGACCAAAATACACCAACACACTACCACACAAAATAGGCCTATCACTCATACAAACTAACACCAAAGCTCTCTCACTCACACTAAAACTACAAATACAGACCATAATGAAAACGGACAGAACAACTGCATGCTCTACCTGAGAGAGAGAGAGAGAGAGAGAGAGAGAATAAACAAAGAATGGCATATTTTATACTATTCAGAGGTGCAAGATGGGAAGTGATGATTGGAAACAGCTGGGCTGAATAACGGGGGGAGGAGTCAGATATGAGTGATGATTGACAATCAAATGTGCACCACCTGTGGGAGACACACAAACTGAACAGAACAAACACACAGAACAGAAACACAACGAAGCAGTAACACAGACCAGGGCACAGAGATAATATGGATGTGGAGACTGGGGGACGTAACAGCAGAAAATGACACAGAGGTATTATTTGCAGCATGAGATGGTGCCTTGTCATGCAAGAATATGATCTTGCTATGGAAGTCCCAGTTCTTCCTTTTGTACCATAGAAGAAAGTGGTCAGTCAGAAACTATATACTTTGCTGAGGTCATTTTCATACCTTCAGGGACCCTAAAGGGGCCTACCAGCTCTCCCCCCCCCCAATAGGGCCTACCAGCTCTCTCCCCATGATTCTGGCCCAAAACATGACTCCACCACCTCCTTGCTGACGTTGCAGCCTTATTGGGACATGGTGGTCATCTACCAACATCCACTACTACATCCATCTGGACCATCCAGGGTTGCACGGCACTCATCAGTATACAAGCCTGTTTGAAAATTTGTATTAATGTATTTCTGGGCACACAGCAACCATTTCTGCATGTGAGCATTGTTTGGGTGTGGCCGAATAGTAGGTTTATGCACAATTGCAAGCCTCTGGAGGATCCTTGAGGTTTGCGGGACTAGCAGCTTCATATACCTGTTTGCTGCTTTTTAATGGCATTTTAGCAGCCGCTCTTTTAATACGATGATCTTGTCTGGCAGTAACCGTCCTCAATATGCCTTTATCTGCACAAACCTGTCTGTGCTCTGAATCAGCCACAAATCTCTTCACAGTTCGATGATCAAACTTTTAAAGGTCCAATATGTAATACTGACAGACAGCGTTTAAAATGGGTACTGTAGTCCAAATTCAAAATACCTGAGAGTTGTCTCCCTCCACCCCCTCCTCTCCAGACTCAAAACTAACGTGGTTTGCCAGGTATAGGACGCTGAACATCACACAGGACAAGACAATCAAGATCAGCGCAACCATGACAAGTGAAGACAAGTCTTACAATGTAAGTTCATCAGCCAATGTATACGTTTACCTGTTCAAAAGGAAATTAGCCAACTCGGCATCTGCCTTGAAGTCCTTTTGGTCTTGTACCTGTCACCATCTTTCAAATGTATCTCCGATATTTACTAGTCTCTGGTCTTGCAACCGTTTAGAAACATGCAGAGGTTTTTTAGGTTGGGTAGAATCTATCTCTGTTGATCTCTTTCATTTGTTTGCTGTTTACATGGCTGTAGCTTGCTGGGTTTTTGTTTTTACAGATATGCATGGCAACCCGGTTGTGCTGTCAAAATGGGCAGTTGACCACAACACACAGGCCATAACAAAAACTGAAATTCTGTCCCAAAATGGAAATTTCTAAGGAAAAAATACTGTCTTTAGCATTGTTATCAGAAAAGATTGTATTTCAAATTAGCATATTTCATTCATATCTGATGACAAATTCTGGTAATTTTTGGATTTAATACAGTAAATATATTACTTATTAATCCTTTAAGTTTTCGTGAAATATCTAATGTTTTCATACCTTTCATACCTAGGCATTGCACTATTTGACGCTTTTCCACAGCAGAGAGATCCTTTTTCTTTCCCATATTGCTTGAAATCTGTGGAACATCTTTATTAAGTAGTTCTCCTTTAGTTGGGCTTACGTGGCACACTAATTATCACAAGTGTCTGATATTGATTTCAGTGATCCAAAGAGCCCGGAGACGCAATACCATCCATGAGTTTGATTGAGAAACCTTAAACCGGGGTTTGTTTGTTTAGTTGTTGCAAGAGAAAACAAAAACCTTACGGTTTGTGTTTTCTTTGGTAGGGGTGTGTGACATCCCCCAGAACTGTATCAATGTTTATATATTTTCCCTGGTTTGTGTAGTGTTCTCTGGGCTAGATTTATCAAGCCGTTTGCGCCTGTTTCCACGCGCTAATTGGTCGCAGAGACGGACGAAACCGATGCGGGCTATTTACAAACCGGGCGCACTTGGGTAAAATCGCAGATTGCCTGCCACATGGGCGACAAGAGACAAGTTGCGCTTTCAATATGCGTTCGTGGGAGGGTCATGGGGAAAGTGGGAGTTCCACGCAAAAAGGTGGGAGGATACGCGTAAAGTGCGCCTAATTATATATTCTGTGGTATTTACAAAGACTGCCAGTAAGAGAGCGCCTCTATTCTGCAGGGGGGATTTACCCCCTCTTAAAAGCAGGTGTAAACCAGCAAGCACATTTTCCTGCGTGTTCAAATATATGTCAATGGCAGCAGTGACAGCAACAACTTCCAAACATAACATCAAATAGACTTGGCTCAAAAAAAGACAAATGCCTCCATCTGTTCCATTTTTGATAAGCAATTTTGCGATTATTGATCCTAAATAACTCTTTGATTACTTAACCGCATCGGTTGACATATTAAAGATATAGGCTAAACATATATGCCAAACAACGCCAACTGAACAGTATTACAAACCACACATACCTTCATTCTCATTCACCTCTTCAGTAATAGTTAGCGTGTCTATTTCTGGTGGACCTGAACCGGTTCTCCTCGATTGTGCCCGGTTGTACGCAACCTTCTCTTTTGTTCTGCGCTTTGTCTTGCCACTGTTTTTTTACCTCCTCCACCTCTCTCCGTGTAGATGATAACGAGTTGATTTAACTTGTCACGGCAATCCAAATAGATTTTTTTCCTAGGGTGTGGATGTTCTGCCCTGTAATATGTTCAGGTTTGCTGTTACTTCATGCACTAAGATGTTAATTTCTTCTTCAATAAATTTAAGCTTGCGCGTTCTTTTTTTCATAGGGAGATCCATGATAGATACTTACGGGCCCATTGTTTGCTCTTTTAGAAGCGCGCTAATAGAGGGCAGAGTATGCGCTGATTGCGTAATGGGTATCGGGTTTGATAAATACTATGCTAAATGTGGAAGCATAGCATGCGCAATCACCGAACTCGCATAAACAGACGCAGCGCAAACTGCGCTAGTGTTAGTAAATTCGGCCCTCTGTGCTGTGTTTCTGTCCTGTTCTGTGTGAATGTTCCCATCAGTTTGTGTGATTAGTCCAATGATTAATGACTCCTCACCTAAATAATCTGGTTCACCTGGTTCCAATCATCAACTACACTCGCCTCATGCCCTTCATCTGTACATTTTTTGTGACTGTTTGTTTGTCAAGAGCTCAATCTTTGGTGTGTATTGGTTGGGTGTGGTTGTGGCCACACTTGCTCTCTCTAACTACTCGTGTTTATATGTCTTTCTGTCAGTTTGTTAGTAGGGATAGTTGCGTGAGAGCTTTGTTTGTTAGTGTGAGTGTTAGGCAAGCAACCCATGGGTTTACATCACCTGTAGGATATTCCCTTGTCTAAATGCACCAGGTTAGATCTGAGCAGTTTACCCCCTGTATTTTTGGTAGGGCACCTTGACCATGTGCCAGGATAGTGTTTGTGTTTTGTTAGGTAGGTAAGACAGGCTAGGGGTGGGGATAATATATTTGATTTGTTTTCTTTGGATCCACTCAGCCTTATTATTTACAGTGGCCAATAAAGAGCCTGTGTTGAAATGGTACACTTCTGTCTCTGTGTCCTTGCTTGCACTCACAATTCCATACCTCTTTCACTCGTCGCAGTTCTTAGGCAGTGGGCTGTGACATCCCCTCCCCTAATGCGGAGCAGTGTGTAACAGTGGTGTAGGGTCTGCTAGCCAGCTAAAGTGCCTAGCTAACAGGACATGAGTTAGAGGGGATGCTGCTAGCTGGCTAAGCTGCCTATCTAGCAAGACTGGTGGGGGATATGCCACTATGTTAGCCGGCTATGTTACCTAGCTAACAGAATAGGTGGTGGATACGCCAGAATAGACAAATCATTGGTTAAGGATGATGTCATTGATAATGACTGTCCTGGTGAAACAGAAAACACAAATTGGGGCTGGAGCCACCGACTCAGGCACTGCCACGGATTGGCACTGTGACGTGGTAAAAAACAGAGATTTCAGCATAAAGTAGACAGATTGTTTTTATATATTTTTTGCCTGATATATGTCGGTCAATAACAATCTAATCAGTTTCATTATTTTACAAGTCAAGTTGACAGACGTATATTTATTTTTAGTTAAACAGGTAAGTCCTCATTTGCAGCAATGATCACAGACCTATTAAGGAAGGGAAAGCATAAGCCAATAGAATGATTACGTTGCCATGAAGTTATGATTACCATTGGAAATTGGGCCAGTCCAACAAGGTTAACTTTCTTAATCTCACAATACGTATCATGGGATCTTAAATTACCACACAGCGTCAGGGCACCATCCCATCCAAACAATGGCACCCTACACAAGACAGACTTGACTTTACTGCCCTGAGGCATTGGGATTTAATCTTTAGACTAGAGGCAGGAGTGCACCCTCCTGGCCCACAAACACCACATCCAGCAGCAATTGATCTTCAAACCAGTGAATGACCAGACCTGGCAGTGCTTAGCTTCAAAGGTAAACCAGCAGTAGGTTACAGGTGCTATGCTACTGGCATACACCACTAAAAACAGTGAGGGCAAAAGTAATAAAGTTTCAGAAGTCTGGAACAGTTTCCCATTGGTCAAGAAGAGGATGAGTTTTCATATTGATAAGTTGTTGAGGGAGGCAGATAAGAATCCAGGGATGACATTGTAGCGGTCACCCTCTCTTGAAGTGCATAAGTCGATGGCTCAGGCCCAATGACTTCATTTTATATGTTATGTGTACATTCACTTATTTATGACATCATCTCACACACCCAATTGATTGCTTAAATTTCCATCAACAACACAGACACAATTGCTATTAAGTCATTTACTAGCATTTTTAGGACCCTGTTTTTGTGTTCTTCGGTGTCAGTCATTGTAGTGTTTAAAGCACCCACCTTTCAGGCAGAGGTTACGGGTTCAAACCGCGTGTGGAACTTAAACAAATGAAATTCAGATATTTTTATGGTTCAGAAGGTATAGTATTTTTTACAGTTTATGACAAAGATGTCATTGAGTTTGGCTTTGCAGTAATTCCTCAATGGAAAGCTCCTTGTATTTATCTTCCACCTTTGGTGGTGTATTCCGAAACAAAGTAGTGTTGTATCCATTGTCATCACTGGCAGATGAAGAGTAATTTGTATTTATAAGAGAAGCTGAAACTCTGTAGTCTTGAAATCTTGATGCACCCTAGCGGCAGCAAATATAATTTGCAGCTAGGGTCAGTCTAGCAACTCTCCGTTGACTTGGGAGCTGGAAAAAACAAATTCTGGTCAGGCCAATTACAACGTGCATAGAGTCGGTGGGTGGGCTTAATGTAATTATGGGAAAACAAAGAAATGGTTGCTGCTGCTGGCAAACAGCGGTCTTTTAAATCGGCTTTGGCCGCGACTCTGGTAGACATGGAGTTAATCTTTTCTTTGAGAAAATAACAAATAACGGCACTGAAGTCATTCTTACAAAAGGAAGATGTGTTCGGAGTTTTGCCGACCGAACACTTCGTTGCTCTGGTTGGTTGTAGCGCTATCCTATTGCGTGCATACAGAATTTAAAAGACAACCATTTATCCCGCCCCTCGGATTGAGCACTGCCAATGGTGAGTTCCCAGACCCAACATCTTGATGTGGGTCTCGCTTGCCATGCTAGAAACTCTGCACACTCAAGTTCATTAACTTTTTTTTAATAAGCTAATAAAAACTTACACTATAGTTGTTTTGATAAGCTGACTCAAAGGTTATTATTAAAACACTACTGAACTTTAACACAGCCTGGTGGTGCAACGGGTTAAAGATTTATGAAGCAGGAGATCATGGTTTCAAATCGCTGTTTATTGGTGGAAATATTCATTTTTTTAAATACGAGTGGAGATAGTTTTTTATAAAAACACGGGTGCAGCTAACATCTTTTTTAACAAGTAAGGCAAGAAGTTTGTGCGAACAGAATTTGCTGTATCATTTTTGATTTAGGAATCCCGGGTAGCCTGAGGATTTAACAGGCTCCAATCTATGAGTTCTGTAGGAGTAGAAGACAGTAGTCATTACCAATGTGTGAGATAGTTCCCATAGTAGTAGTATTTATTCAAATGGTATTCTAACTAATGGAGGTGTCTTTTTAGAAATATTCAGAAGTGCCTGTTGAAATGTTTACAAGTATATTGCCATAATGTGTTGGGTATTTTTGAACAGGCCTTATCAATCTAAATTAAATGGTAACATCTGATTTTCAAATTTGATGCTTTATTGTGGTATACAATGGCTGTGCAGGTGAGGATCTTTGTTGTTCAACCTCAAAAAACAATATAATTATGGTACAACTGGTCCTTCATTCAAGCTCCAACCCAATCTTGTTGCTATCCAGGAAAAGGCCTATATTTTTATTAGGTTAAGACTTAATTTACAATACATTAGTAATTCTTAATAATTAAACCAGACAGTTCTTCACAATATTCGAAATGTTACACTACCACAACAATTTAGTCTCCCATTAAAACCTGGTTTTATAATTTAACACATTTTGAAAAAAAAGGGGCAATAAAAAATAACAACATAATTGGCAATAAAAAAACTATATAGTGATGGTACAATTGGTCCTTCAGTCAAGCTCCAACCCTGTTTGTGTGCAAAGTGCATAGAAAAATTAGCCGCTTGTCAAATCTCATCAGACTTTTTTATGTAGCACATGAGAGTTGTGAATCTAACAAGTGCCTCGTGCAGTGGCTAGCTAGCTACATTGCAGAGCTTCACTTGTTTCACAAGAAACACTTTTCTAAATTATTTGTTTTACAGTACATCCCAAAACATAATAAATACATTTGTGTATTACCTAATGCACTTGGACTTATAGCACTTTATTTTGTCAAAAATTTTAGAGCTAAAACGTGTACCCACCAATCTCATTGCTAACCAGGAAAAAAGGAGCGAGATCCTGTGGCTAGTCCTATCCAGGTCGTGACACACCTGTCCTTTACTATAATATATGCATTTACGCCATGCTTTTTGTGGAACAAACTTTTACTTTTACAACTTTTTAACAAACTAAAATTTTACAGGGTAACCATTATTTAATATACATCTTTTGACATTTTCTTTTAGCTAGCATGAAATAGAGGGTTTACAGCATCTGTAAGATGGTCAATTAAGAGACAGTAGTTCAATTATGGCAAAAATTCCAAAAATAGCACATTTAATAATGTATCATTAAGTATTTTTTTTCTTAATTTATTTCTTTGTAGCTTCTTTGTAGGCACCCCTCACAATTTCCATGTTTTTCATTTATAAATAATTGGGTGTTTGGATCAGCGATTTCATTTTGATCTATCAAATAACTGAAGGACAGAGTTATATTTCAGTAGTGAAATGAGGTTCATTGGATTAACAGAAAATGTGCAATATGCATCAAAACGAAATTAGACAGGTGCAATAGATTATTTGTCATTTTGTTGATTTGAATACCTGTACAACTACCTAGCATTGATTTGCTTTGGTGAGCTCATTAAGCCTTGAACTTCGTAGACAGGTGATTCCAATCATGAGAAAAGGTATTTAACGTGGCCAATTGCAAGTTGTTGTTCTCTTTGACTCTCCTCTGAATAGTGGCAACATGGGGGCCACAAAACAACTCTCAAATGACCTGAAACCAAAGATTGTTCAACAGTATTGTTTAGGGGAAGGCTACAAAAAGCTATCACAGTCATTTAAGCTGTCAGTATCCACTGTGAGGAAATGGAAGACCACAGGCACAGTTTTTGTTAAGGAGGTATGCAAACACACAATTGGACAAGCCAGCTTCATTTTGGAAGAAGGTGCTGTGGACTGATGAAACAAAGATGGAGTTATTTGGTCATAACAAGGGGCGTTATTTGGTATCAGCATTGGGTTCCAGTTTCGGCGCCACTTTTAAATTCTCCACCAAATCCATTTTGGGCCCTATTAATAACAACCACATATTTACTCCATCTGTGGTCGACAGTGCTTTTACTCTCTGGGAAAAACTTTTTAAGGATCTTTATGAAACTTAAGTTCTCGAGTTTTCCTAACCTGGCGGTCAAGATGGCCACCTTTTTTGATGGCCAACATTTTTAAAGATGGCCACTGTTACTGTCGAATATTAATTATTTAAATTGTTAAAATAGTGATGCAAGCATACAATTAGGCAGAAATACTCGTCAAGGAACACTCTTTTGGAAAAAGGTATGTGCCAGTCAAAAATTCAGGATGGCGACCATTTTCAAGATGGCCATCATTTCTGTCAAATAGTCATAATGTCTGCTTTGTATGCCTCCGCTCCTTTAACCTGTCCGGCTTAGTTAAACTTGCCAGGGATATAAAATCCCAGCCGGCATAGCTATCAGGTTCATTGGAGTACACAAGCCTTTCCGTAGCACCGGTGGACAGACCACACCCTCCTCAACATACTTGCTTACTGTGGCATCTCCCAGTTGAGCTGATATCTCCAGTACTTGGTCCTATGAAATACTCATACCATGTTCATGCAGCATTTCAACCAGGCTTCCCTTCCTGGTATTGGCAAACACAGACATACCAATATATACTGGGAATGGACTTTCTCTATGTTTGGAAAGTCTGAGGGCAGCTGCTCCCTCTTTGTACTGGGAGAAGCAGTTGTACTGCAATAGTTGTGCAATAGCCTGGGCAGTCTGTGAAGTGCCAAACCTCAGCTGTGATTGGATGTCGGCTCCATGTTCTACCATACAAACAAATTGCAGGAGAGATGGGGGGATGGCCTCTTTGATACATCCCTTGTGGAATGTTCCATCAAATCTGGACTGATGATCCAGAAAATGCATTCTCAGGATTTGTGCAGCCTTGGCCATGATAATTGCCTCTGAGACTTCAGACGCTTAAGAGAGAGCCAAGCCAACTTCTTTCTGGAAAGCCCGGAGCACACCTCTGCCCTATTTGTGAGCCGTGAGTTCAGGGATCTCAGCCAACAGCTTTTACTTTAGTCTAGTAGAGTTAACTGTAGGGGAATATAAACCCAGTTGATCTAGACACTGCTGATACAGGTTTCACATATCTGCGAGACGGTAGGCAGAAGGACCTTTAGAATTGAGACTGGTTTAAACAATATAGGTGACCAGTTCAGAAAGAGCCTTAGGAAAGTTGGCTGGTTGAACCGTTTCACTCTGTGACTCTTTCTCAAGCTTTTTGAGGTGGAGTTTCTCTCTGGTGTAAAGAAGAATGACACACAAATGATGGTATTTAAGCTCCTGTGCAATGGCATCAGCACTACTTAGTTGTGCCAATAATTTACCATCATTAAGTGTTTGTGCACATTCACATAGTCTGTCATTCAGGTGCATTGTCATTACCTGACGTAGGATAGATTCAGGAGATAATTTATCACAAAGAAAGGAAACCTGATCATCTAGACTTTTCTGCCTCATGCTTCTGCAACACTTTGTTTGGCCTTCATCTGTCTCACTACATTGAGCATTGGATTGTTGCTTCTGGGCACAAAGTAACTTTGTGTTGTTGAACCAAAGTCAACAATTGTAGTGATACTTTGCTCGGTTCACTCTCAAAGTAGCTTCTATACCACCACCTTCATCCATTCGTTCCAGGTCCAGGGTCATTGGCATTTTGTTGATCTTGTGAAAGAGTGGAATGTTGGTGGCAATCATTTTATAGCCATCATGATGAGAAACATGATGGGTAGGTGGTGATTGGAGGGGTTACTTTGTGTCTGTCTGAGAAAGACATTTCATCTAGTCAGTTGGCCTCTTGGCTGACATAAGATTTTAATTTGCCATTTGAGGTTTGTTTTCTGATTAAGGCTGAGGGATTATAGTTTTACCACCTCAATCATAGACATAGTTCACATTCAGATATGGGATACTACACCTAGTAGTCCAGTGCTATTTAAGTGATCTGTACACCTTCCAGGTAAGCATACATGAACAAGTCATGTATTGCCCCGCTTACCCTTGGCTCAGCTCTCCCGCACTGGCCCAACCTGTCAATTCATGTGCAGCTATCTATTACTAGCTATTTGATTTGGGACACTAAACTTAGCCGCTTTCCGACCAAGTAGTTACAGGAACGTAGTTCTAGGAACAGTCCACTCCTGAACAGTTCTACTAACTACTCTCCCCCGAAACCGGTTTTGCTATTTGCATTCACACTCGCCAAGTGGCCATAGGAACTGGAAGGAGGGGTAAGTGACAAGCACAGCAACAGCCTTTATAGCGTCGTTACTACACTAAACGTAGCGCCACATACAACAACATTTCACAGTTGAATGTTATAGTAACACTGGGTGTATGGTTGGAGATAAGTGTGTAAATCATCTTATGTATGCGGATGATCTGGTTGTTTATATCCAAAGTAGTGCTTAGGCTCCAACAGCTGCTTGCTGTGTGTTCAGATTACGGAGCTGAAAACGACATCCAATACAATTTTAAAAAGAGTGTTGTGTTGATATGTGTTGATATGTCCTCATAACAGAGTTCGACCGGTGGCGTTTAAAGGCTGGATTACTTAACAGAGAAACACAGAAGACAAAGGCTCCAGCGAGCGTAATATGATGGAAGAGCAGAGTGCAACAAGCAAACGAAGCGGCGGGCGTGATTTATAATTTGGCCCAATCAACGTAGACGTAGGAAAAGGGAAATTTGAAAGACCCTGCTCGGAAGTAGGGGCTGAAAGAGTTATAGGAACTGTGGTCCGAGGAACTTAATCCCAAAATTGGTCCAGTCGCAACACAAGAAATAAAGGGTTATAGGAACTTTGGGCCTGATTTACTAACACTAGCGCAGTTTGCGCTGCGTCTGTTTATGCGAGTTCGGTAATTGCGCACGCTATGCTTCCACATTTAGCGTGGTAATTATCAAACCCGATACCCATTACGCAATCAGCGCATACTCCGCCCTCCATTAGCGCGCCTCTAAAAGCGCAAACAATGGCCCCGTACGCATCTATCATGGATCTCCCTAAGGAAAAAGAAAGCGCAAGCATAAATTTAGTGAAGATGAAATTAACATCTTAGTGCATGAAGTAACAGCAAATCTGATATATATTACAGG
>JACXGM010015059.1:0-21626 GCA_016801145.1 Umbra pygmaea | reverse complement strand
TGTGATGGTTTCACTGCTGTCTATGTGATGGTTTCACTGCTGTCTATGTGATGGTTTCACTGCTGTCTATACTCTTCATTGGTTAGAAGAATCCTGAATGAAAATACTTCTTCTTTCAAATATTTGCGCTAATAATATTGATAATCAACTGTTAAAACTCATGTCTTTTTTTTTAACTGATTATGTATAATATTCATTGTATAATTGTACTTTTTACAAATATATGTAAAAGGCTCTCACCGGTGCCGTCCACTTTCTGCTTGTAGATGATGTCTTTGGCCGTGTCGGAAAAGAAAATGGAGTCGTCCTCTGCGCTGAAGTCCACCCCGACAAAATACGAGGGAGTTCCCGTGACAGGGAGGATGACGTCCTCCTGGGAGGACAGGTTGAAGGGGATGCCTCGGACAGCCAGCTGGCTGGAGAACAGCAGGAACTGCCTGACCGCTGGGGAAGCGGATGAAGACATCCTCCATAAACATCCAGGTGACACCTTCCATTTCGCACCATGCAAATAAAAGACACAATCCAATACACTACAAGGTATGTATGTTGATCTTACCCAGACATCTTTTGCCATCAGCATGCAGGTCGTAGCCCATGCGACACTTGCAGCGGTATCCCAGGCCTTGGTTGTCTGACCGGTGGCTTAAAATACAGATCTGTTCGCATCCGCCCCTGTCTAGTCCACAAGGGTTAGTCACTGTAAACACAAAAACAGCATGCATCAGGGGTCATTGACAGAACATCTATAGGTGAGAAAGCACTACGTCAAAGAGATGCTTACCATAAGGTTGTCGTAGTCGGTGTATCACCTGTACTCCATGTGGGGTCTGTGCGGTTGAGTAGAGCACCTGCGGGTTAGTGTCACTGAACTTGTTGGCCTTCATCACGGCCATCCTCGTCCAGTCGGTGAAATACACAGAGTGCTCAAACATGCTGATACCAAAGGGGTGTGGGATCAGAGCTCCTCCGTGGACCACCGTTCTCCTGAATGGATGAGATAGGATGCTGTTTGGTTTTCACTTCTTACAATCATTCTCTTCAATCATTTGAAGAATACAAATTTGGCTGTTTCGTTAGGAAAATGCATGCTAACCTATGAAGGCCATCGTATGTAGTGGTTTCAATGTAATCATAGCGGCTGTCAACCCAGTAAACACGCTGAGCGTCAACATCCAGTGTGATCCCCGCAGGCCAGCCCAGTTTAGTCCTGATGATGCCATAGCGATTTGTGCCGTCCATGTAGGCCCGCTCCAATCCTGGCTCTCCATTCAGGGAGTCCCAGTCTGAGAAGAACAGGAACCTGTGGATAAAGTGCGCAGTTGTTTACAGCTACAGGAACTGTTGAGAAAGTGGTTGGGTGTTGACAGCTACAGGAACTGTTGAGAAAGTGGTTGGGTGTTGACAGCTACAGGAACTGTTGAGAAAGTGGTTGGGTGTTGACAGCTACAGGAACTGTTGAGAAAGTGGTTGGGTGTTGACAGCTACAGGAACTGTTGAGAAAGTGGTTGGGTGTTGACAGCTACAGGAACTGTTGAGAAAGTGGTTGGGTGTTTACAGCTACAGGAACTGTTGAGAAAGTGGTTGGGTGTTTACAATGACAGGAACAGTTGTGTGAACCGGATGCAGTAAAGAGCATTGTGAACTGGGCGGTAATCCATCTAGATTTGATCTATAGTATTAACTGCATAAGGATAGAATGAATAGGGTTAACTAAGAGGAAACTACAACTAGGCCGTTAGTCTAATTTTAGCAAATGAGAAATATATATTTCAATGTAGAAAGAATGTAATATATTGTCATCAACAAATTTTAAAAATCTATACACATTGGGCAAACCCTCATTTAATATCTGGACCATTTGGCAACCTAATATTAAAAGCATAAACTTAATGTAGAGTTGCGCTTCTATATACAGTACACATATATAAATATGCATTATTAAACCATATACGATGAATCTCTACACAATACCTGTCTAGAACTATAGTATATCTCCAAATTGTATGTAATTCGTTTATCTGTGTTCCACCACCATGATGTATGTATTAACAACATTTAATCTGACCCTATTGGCACTCATTGTTGATAGCTTCTTTTTGAATATTTTGAATATTTATTTTTGCATATTGTATGTGAAACAATGTGTCGTCTTCCTGCACTGTCAAACTTATTTCTTGGCAAGGGTATTGCAAATGAGAGTTAGTTGTTAATCAGCTTACCTGGTTAAATAAAGGTGAAATTGAAAAAGTAAAAATACTGTATTCAGGTGCCATGTGTGTCTGCCTTGGCACCTAAGGTGTTGGGGGAGGGGACTGTAGGGGGAGGGGACTGTGGGGGGAGGGGCCTGAAGGGGATTTGTGGTATCGAGTGGGTAAGGTGGCTTACATTTCCTGTTTATATATATTGTTGTTTGTATATTAATTTCTACATTTTTTTATTTCTGTTATAGATTTTTGAAATTGACATTCAATTTAAAAATCCATTCAAATTAATAGTGTGTTTATTAATTCAAACATAACTAATAGGCAACATCCTAGGCCTTGGGACCCATAGCAGTTAATTCATACTTCTATGTAGGTAGAAACCAACCAAAACTGCAGCCCAACAAAGAGTACAACATAAGCGGATTTCCTTTTTTTAATTGAATTTGAAACAGACACATCCTCCTCTGTCTTGCAGGTGTGCTGCCGTTAACTCCCAGCAAGGAAAAACAAGCGTGTATATTTATTATCACTTCCCAATTTACCTGTAGCCACCCAGTCCTGTCTCCCCTCTTGAACTGGACTATTGGATTGCAATGAGGCTCATCTGTTTTATTACTACTTCCTAATCCCCCAGGACAATCTACTAATCTCTTACACACACAGTACTCCCTGCAGGTGCAATGTGACAGATAGGCAGAGAGAGGACAGTGGTGGGGGTGAGGTGCCCCTTACTCACCCAATGGTAGGGTCCACAGCCAGGCCTCTAGGATTTCCTAGGTTCTCTGCGATCAGCGTCACTCGGTTAGCACCGTCAAAATCTACCATGTCAATGCGGTTGACGCTGGCCTCCACCACATACAGCTTATTGTTCACCCAGTCAACAGCCAGGTTCTCAGGGTAGTCAACTGATACGTTTAAAACCACCTGCATGTTGGAACCGTCCATATCCACCGACATCACCTGCCCACAAAAGAAATCATTGTTTTTAAGAGATCGACTCTTTTGGTGATTCTGGCTCCGGAAATACGGGGAGATGTAAGAAAGAGAAAGCAAGAGAAACAGCGATGGAAATATGTCACCAGGATACTCATTGAATTGGTAGGAAGAGACTATTATTAAGGCTTGTATTCGGTTGCTTGTCTGACTTCCATCTTGTCTCTCTAGTGGCATTTGAGTGGTGCCGGTTGGATAGTGTTCGGAAACCTCTACCGATTCCAAGATGGCACCGGTTTCTCAGGCTTGAAGCCTTGGCACCTGGGAAGGGATAGTGCTCTTTACAGCCCTGGCTCGTTTGAAACAAGATCCAGACGTCTAAAAAGCAGGATTTTCAGCTGACCTGTTTAAAGAGAAACTGAAGATGTGGAAGTGGCCTGCTAGTTTAACCTCCTCAGTGCATTTCACATGCCCTGTTTGCAGTCACCCTCACTTTACATCAGCTGGCCTACCTCCGTTGAGGTGGCTGATCTACACAGATCCCCCCATGCTCCTGGTATTTCAGTTCTTTTCAGCCTCATGGCTGGGGTTCAAAATATACAGGAGCCAAGAGACTGAACAAAGCCCTTTGAGCGGGTCAAAGAATGCATAGAGCAAGGTCGATGCGGAAAAAAAACAAGTGTGATTACCACAAACACGATAGGGTTACAAGAATTTCACTGAGCTATGCAAACATCATACCAGCATATCAGACAGTATTCTAGATTAGACGTTTTGCATTCCATTTCAATTTACTTCATCCCGTCATTACTAGTCAGCCATTTGGAAACAGCTAGGTTTATCATTCTTACTGTTTCCTATAATGACCAAGTACTGATGCCTTAACAGGGCCACAGGAAACCAAGATAATGGGGATTCGATGAAACACATTTCATAGGCCAGTTTTACCTTGTTCTGAATGGTATCTGTCCAGAAGACCCTATTGAGGAGGTAGTGAAAGTCCACCCCCACAGCGACTCCTCTGTTCTGGGAATGGACCAGGGTGCGTGAACTACGTCCATGGATGTCACCAATCAGAAGGTCTCGACCATTGGAGAAGACAAGTGAGGCCTCTCCAGCTACGGACCACAGGCAAAACAGTCAGTACGATTGAATTCTTAGACTTGTCAACGACTACGGTTATCATGACCTGCTAGTTTAACAGCAGTCGAAGAGTTGAATAAATTTTATCCAAATTAATGTCCATTTAGTTTAGTTTAATTTATTTGCCTTTTAGTCAAATAGCAGACACACTTATTCATGGATATGGTAGTACATAACTATGTTCCATAGATATTGTAACTTTCATGTATTCTCTTAAATATATCTTAGAAGCCCATGTAAAAATGTTATTTATCCTTTACAAACAGGGCTATTATCTACTTTGCTGCTGGCCTCATGCTGAATGGCGGAGGTGTCTGTCACTTTGTCAACAGCCATTCTCTGGTCCACGGAAGCAAACGACTGGCTAAAACAACACTCAGTGGGCAACAATAGACCAGAAAGCAGAGCAGGCTGACAAGAGCTGGCGGAGCAGGGAGGAATGGGTTTGCTATACGGTACTGAAGTATACTGACGCTTATAATAATACTGAAGCTTATGCTGGCCACTCACTTGAACTGTTAGCTCTGCAGTATCGATGCTGCTCCAGAAAATAGCTGTCTCGACAGCTGCAACGATGGGAACCCACCCTGTCTTCACACAGCTGATCGCAGACTCCCCACATCTGACAGTCGTCAAAGTCTTCGATATAAGAGTGGGGAGAGAATGAGGCAATAGGACATATTTCTTTTGTATAATAGCACGTGTTTCCTCTACTTCCACTGTAAATGAGAAAATGGGTGAGTACGTACCAATGCACGAGCGGCTGTTGTTGTTGTTTACAATATACCCTGGGGGACACGAGCATGTTCCTCCCTCGGGCGATGCGTGGCAGCGATGCTCACAGCTCAGAGAAGCACACCTCCAAATACCTGGTAACCACACACAGGCTTTCATCACTCAAAACGTCACAAAATAAAGGTTAATTGTATGTTTGTATACTGTTTGTATTGTTACTGACTACAGTTGCGTCCAGCAGTGGTATTGGTCTCGTCCTCTCCGTCTGGACACTGGGCCGTGCCGTCACACAGCTGGTCCATCGGGATGCACAGGCCTGAGAAGGGACAGGGCCATTCTCCCGGATAGCACTCACGGGGTACGGCGTCTGCAGGGAAAACAAAACACTCCTCAATGCCTCGCTTTGAAGAAATAATAGCAACAATGTGTGTGCGGCACTGAAGACAGCGGCCTTATCGTCAAAGGAATGCACAGGCTGATCTCAAGGCCCCAGTGACTCTGAATTCCTTGTATGAGAAAGCACTGTCACTTTAAATGTTGGGGGGGTGGGGGTGGTGTTTCGAGAGGGTCACATGGGGTCTCATGAGGGCTCCACAGCCCGTCATTTAAAAACACACGCTCTTCAGAGCAGTGTGTAAGAATTCTAAAGCTCTTTGGAGGGGCTGAGCGGTCTTATGCCACAAAGAGCCATTTCAATACTACACTTAAAGGAGCACAAGCATAGCGTCTGGCTTATACCAACCGTGGAGACTAGAGGTCAATCAGGTTCGCACACAGCAGCGTTTCACACTCACAGTATGGTCTCACTAACCAGCTTACTTTTCCTTTTTGCAGGGTTCTGGGACCAACGTTAGAGTCAGGAGTCTTAACCAAAGGAAATTGGTTATGAAGAACGAGTGACTCTGCACATTGGTTATGAAGGATGAGGGACTCTGCACATTGGTTATGAGGGATGAGGGACTCTGCACATTGGTTATGAGGGATGAGGGACTCTGTACATTGGTTATTAGGGATGAGGGACTCTGCACAATGGTTATGAGGGACACTGCATATTGGTTATGAGGGATGAGGGACTCTACACATTGGTTATGAGGGATGATGGACTCTGCACATTGGTTATTAGGGATGAGGGACTCTGCAAATTGGTTATGAGAGATGAGGGACTCTGCACATTGGTTATGAATGATGAGGGACTCTACACATTAGTTATAGGGGATGAGGGACTCTGCACATTAGTTATGAGGGATGAGGGACTGCATATTGGTTGTGAGGGATGAGGGACCCTGCAAGGTGCAGCCGTACCACAGCCTTTCTCATCTGCATTGTCTTCACAGTCGTCCTCTCCGTCACAAAGCCAGACTTGGTGAATACAGCGGCCGCTGGGGCACGTGAAGTAGCTGCCTCTGCACGTGGGATAAGCTATGAGGAGAGTGAGAGTGAGGGAGGGAGGGAGGGAGAGAGAGAGAGAGAGAGAGAGAGAGAGAGAGAGAGAGAGAGAGAGAGAGAGAGGGAGAGGGAGAGGGAGAGGGAGAGGGAGAAATCAAAAAGGAGATGGGGAGGGTGAGAGAGAGAGCACATATTAAGGTCAGATTAAGTCCAAGTTAGGGGGAGATCTATCTGGGTGAGGAGTGTAGATAAGAGGTGCCGAATGAGGATTGACAGATAGCTGTGACGGTGTGAGGAGGGTACAGGTACGCACTGCAGCTCTGTTCGTCACTCCTGTCTCCACAGTCATCGTCGTGGTCGCAGGCGTAGCGCTGAGGGATACACTCTCCGTTGCCACACTGGAACTGACCACTGCTGCAGTGCTGTGCTGGAGGAAACAGAAACAAACCTCCTTCAGTGACCAGCTGAGCATCTCAGGTCCTTCAAACTGACTGGGGGAGGGCTGGGTTGAATGCATGGTCACGCATCACAGCCAGAAGTGGATACTTACTGCAGTTGGCCTCGTCTGAACCGTCGCGACAGTCCAGGGCTTGGTCACAGCGCTGGGTCTGATTATAGCAGGCTCCAGTAGCACACCTCAGCTCTGAACACTCAGGGTAGCCTGAGAGATATACAACCATAAACATGCGCCAGGAAGTCATACAAAATAGAGTCTACTTAACACTCAAGGCCTACAGGGAAAAGAGCATAAATTATTATCAATGTTTAGTGGGTGACAATGTTTTCCATTGTTAAATATTTACTGTATTCTTAAACATTACCAATGTTATATCTTTAAAACAGCAGTCAAATAATCCTATATACAGTATACTTTGAATGTTCAAGAGTATTAATGCAAACCCTTGCAATTAGCCAGAGGTAAATGGCGACTGCTAACTAATGACTGTCTTAGCAGCCATGTTGGCAGCTCTAACCCACTTTAATCTCCTCAACAATAGAAGAACCCACCCTATACCACTTGCTAACATTAAGTACCCCTGTTCATTTCCCTATGATGTCATGATGGCAATTCAAATTAATCTTAAAGCTTTGGACAGATTTATGGCAACCGGCTCAGATTGTCAGCAAAAGATACTGAAAGCTAATGGAAAGATAAAAAACAATTATGGTACATTTCCTATCAGCACCACAACAACTTTTGCCTTTTTTGTAATTGTGAGACTACCAATGTGTGCAAGGCTGTGAGTCAACCTCTACAGCACAGTAATGGAATAGCAGCGAACACCAGCTTGACTAATCCACCAAGGAATCTGCAATCGACCTCTGACAACAAGAAGTATATTGTGGATATTCTGTCAGTCAGCGAGCCTCTTAATCTTACAAATTGATTAAAATGCCATAGGAGCCTGAGGCATAAGGTAAGTCACACTGGGGGACTCACGGCAATTTCTCTCATCAGACCCATCGGAGCAGTCGGGCAGCCGGTCACACCTGTACTCCCCAGGGATACAGGCCCCATTGGTGCAGCTGAACTGCTCACTGGAGCACGTCCGACCAGCTGCAGAGAGATTGAGAAGAGGCTTAACCATAAGCGCAGCAGGTCTCCACCCCCTTAATTTATTTTTGGGACTAACACTTTTGACACTGGTCCCTTTGGTGAATATTCAACATAACTTTTGTGTGTATTTGTTCGTTCCTCGCAGGATGTGTGAGAACTTACGGCAGTGTTGCCTCTCGTCGGAGCCGTCCTCACAGTCTTCTTCGTCGTCACAAACCCAAACATCTGGGATACACTCGCCGTCACTCAAGCACTGGAAATGACTCTGGTCACATGTTAAATGAGCTGAGGACACATACACAACACAGCTCACATTAGTACCAGCAGCAGTTGACAGGTGAAGGTATATGTTTGTTAATATTAGGTAATCCTTTAACAAGATTCTAAAATGCAAAGCTTTACTGCACATTATACAATTGAACCAAGACAATGTATTTCCAAATTGGATATGTTAGCTTTAAGTCTTACATTGGGTATCAATTTAAAAATTTGAAAGAAATATGTAAAGTAAATAAACTATTGCTTCACATGTATATCATCCACCTTCTGCATAATTAACTGAACTTTAGACTTATATCTACTGTAGTTATTATCCTAGGACATTTGAACCTGTATTGGGATTTAAAGGACTCAGTTAAAGATTTCTGTACTTAGGCCAATTTCACACAATCAATTAATTACTAAGCTGACAAGGTCTAATCTTAAAGGTGCCTACAATGTCCACATTGATAGATGGCTTCTCCGAATTTGACCGGGCCTCCAGCACGAGGCAGCGCAAATTGGTGATGACCTATATAATGTATGCATGGGTCAGCTTCAGGGTTGAAACATTTATAAATAGTATATTATGCAGCATTGAACTTTATAACTGGTGCAGACTTCCACAAATACATTATTATTGTCAGTGATACACTTCCCTTGGCTGGTGGTATTGTTTATAAGGCTGTATTACAGAAACCTTTTGGCTGAATAAAAACATTCTGTGATCAAATAGTATATATCAGACTTGTTCACAGGACCTGTGGTTTAGGTAACACTACATTTGAATACCATGCCTCAAAGTCATGGAATGATTTACAGAGTAAATTTAAGCTAGAGGTTTTAGTGCGTGTACATTTTTACCATTACTTGTGAATGTTTCTCTTAATGCATTTTATTTTTTACTATGAAAAGTGTTTATATTTTCATATATATTATATTTAATTTGATTTGATTTCTTAGTTTTATTGTTTACATTTTTGTGCTGCTGTTTTTATCAACGCATTCTCATGGCAAGACGTGGGTAACTGTACAAAATAGAAATTTTGCCGCATTACATAGCCAGACGATATGGCCAATCAAAATGTGAGTTTTTTTACATATTGAAAAATTCATTCTACTGGAACACTTCCAAGAATAGACCAATCGTTTACAATTTATGCTAGGTTAGTGAGGTTAAAGTGAGAGTAAGGCTTTTTTATGTTTTGTAAATGTACGAGGCATATGTTTTCCAGCGTCCCGGAAATGTCACATGTCGACGCATGTTGTCATTTTTTTACAATTTTGTACGTATCACCATGAGAACAGCCTCTTATTATATTGTTCAATCACAGGACAACAGTAGGAGTGACCTTGGTTTCAGCTTGTTCTCCCCGTATCAATAAAGTCTGAAAAGATACATCAGGAATACAAATCAAGTAGATCAATGCATAGCAATGTTAAAGGGAGATAATCCAGTTACTCACGGCAGTCGGCTTCATCTGAGTCATCTACACAGTCTGACGTTCCATCACAATGCCAGTCATTTGGGATGCATCGGCCTGTCCTGCACTGAAACTGGCCCATCTCACAACCTAAATAGATACATGGTAATTACTGAACATATCTTCATTCAATAGTCACCACCACACATCTCCAATACTACGTTGTAAAAAATGTCCTCTCCAAAGTGTATAGTTTTACACAGAATCAATTGAATATGACCTTGTGTACTGTAATTGACTGTACATTTGTAAGCAGCAGCTATGGAGATAGATATGTAGGGGGAGACAGAGAGGAAGGGCACAGACAGCGGCCCAAACTGTCAAGAGCTTAGACCACTACACAAAACCCTGTCATGAAAGATGTCGGTTTTTGCTGAAAAAGCAGTGGGATAGATTCAAACCCATGCAGAGAAAAATAATCTTTCATTTTTCTCTATTTTTAATGAATAGCTTGAGCTCTTTCACGTCTCTTAACAAAACATTCAAAGAAGGTTAAGCGTTTCTACTCATGTTTCTTATTGATTAAGAATGCCGTTAACTGCATTGACTGGGCCTGGAGATGACCGTGCCAGCCATCGTCCAGAACGTTACACAACCCTTAACACACCCTTCCTAAGGCTCCTTCTGATGTTTTCACTGAGTGGCATCTGAGGAGATAAGGTACCACCACTCCACCTTCCCTGGCGTTCTCCACGAGATATCGACTGAGGGAGCATAGTTCAGTGGCAGAGCACTCGGTC
The DNA here is from genome assembly GCA_016801145.1 of Umbra pygmaea. Lineage (NCBI taxonomy): Eukaryota > Metazoa > Chordata > Actinopteri > Esociformes > Umbridae > Umbra > Umbra pygmaea. The sequence goes on along the minus strand of JACXGM010015059.1, from coordinate 11,182 downwards.
AGGGACGTCAGTATTGGAATGCGTAATTGTGATTGTCTCTTTCTGACAACCTGATTTATGTTGCATGCTGTTCCTTGTCAGAAATGTAATTGGGATGAATAGTGGTACCGGGTGGTACCTCAACCCCGATATCCAAATTCTTTTCTGAGGGAGATGCAAGGTGGTGGTTGGTGATGCATGCCTGGGGTCGGGGGTCTACAATCTTTATCCACTACCTTTAAATACACTCCCTGCTTTGTCAAATATGCAGTGGACAGAAAGAATTCACATTGCATCAATACCTCAGCAGCCAAACAAAGTGTAGAAACAAACAACACTGTAACCCACACATTACTCTTGTGATTTCCAGTCTATGACACAGTATTTCAACCAATTCAATAGCAAAAACAAAATGAAAGACAAACAAGCTGACATTTTCTTTAGCATCTATGACCAATTTCCATACAACAAAAATGTGTGAATGTGCTATTTCCATATATCATATTAATACATGTATTACTATTGTGACTCATATAAAACAGTATGCAGACAATAAGGCATTCATTATATGCCATCCCTAATCAATAACCTCTGTTGTCTCTTCCTCCACAGCTGTTAACAAATGACTTGAAATTCCAATAGAAAAGGAGTATGTGGGGAGGTCATACAGAAAACTAAGGTACTGTACAGATCAAGTGCTGGCAAACGGAAACCAGCATTTTAATACACCTTCTGCACCATTTAAATAAGGAAATTAGATGTTTTAATTCCTAAGGAACAAGCTAAACATGAGCATTTATAATAGTACTGAGCATTGTTATGATGTCATCTCGAAGCATTAAACTCTGACAAGAAAAAACGAGAACGTCTGACAAAAACAATACTTAAAACTTGTCAAAACCATTAAATGATTTGACTTGCAAAATTTCAGCCCCTTCGCATGACAGATTTTGTGTGAGCTGACAGTTTATTATAGTTTAAAGTCAGTCATTTATCATCCCCTTTATGTAACGTGCTCTTCAAAGATGGATCACTTCCACTTGAGTTGTGGGGTCGCTGGCTGTGCTACTGCACTAAAAGGGGCTTCTCATAGCGCAAGGTCTTGTCTCATTAATTAACCGACACCAACAAACTGCTTTTAAACTCCGCCAGCCAAACGGGCATCATATTTAACTCCTTCAGTGGCCAATTGGAAAGAAAGCCTTTTTCCTGCTCAGTTTACTAATGATAAAATTGCTCCCTCTTTAGCTCAAAGGGACCCATTGTTGTAAAGTAATGATCCCGGAGGTTTCAGCATCATCTGTAACATGCAGGTAAGACAAACGGCACATAAGTTATCGGAGCCACACAGTGACACCACTGTAAGACAGTTTATTTAGCAGTCTACCCTTGAACGGACAGTCAATGGTCTTATACTCCATGCCATTATTTCAATAGCGACACACAATATGTCAAAGTTTTCTGTAATACTGTATGATAATTTTTAACAAAACCACCTAATTTTATAAAACAATTATTACTTGCGGCTTGACCCGTACACAAGATGAAATATTGTGTCAATGCCTAGTTGCTCATCAAAACAACAACCAAACGTAGAGCATTTGTATTTCAGAAATTGTTTAGCCTCATCGCAAGTAGACTAAACTGCAACCATTTCAAGACAGTTGAATATTGTCACGTGTCTTCCATGTGCAACTCATTAAGCTATCCTGTAGCTTTACCACTACCACAATATTTCCAGTTCAAATATATAATTGAGAACGCAAGTAAAATAACTATTACATAAAATATTCTGTATGGTTGCGTTCCTCCAATACATATTTTCAAAAGAAAAATGAAAGTATATGCATCACCGGATTCAGAGGAAGAAGTTGCCTGAGTCCTTGTAACAACACTGTTGATGTTCATCTTCGCTGTCTACTAAACATTAGGTTAAATGCGTTCAACCACCTTTCTACTACACATTAGCACGGTTCAAAATTAACTTTTTCATCCACCAGCCAAACTATTAGAGAATGTTCAAATTTTACCAGCCACTCAGTAGATTACTATTGTTTTTTGGCTGGTAAATGGTGTTAATTTTGAACCCTCTACATTAGGTTAATAGCTATCAGCCACCTTTCTATTATAAATAGGTTAACAGCTTCCAACCAGCTTTCTACTATACATTAGGTTAACAGCTTTCAACCACCTTTCTACTATACATTAAGTTAACAGCTTTCATTTACCTTTGCCAAAAGGAAACTGATCATCTGAGAGCTTCAAATGAAGCCAGTGTTTCCTGACAGTATCAGTACTGGGAAAGGTGACTGGCAGAGTGAAGTGGACATTTCAATGAATGTAGGCTGCTCTTTACGTTCAGACACTTTTTTAAGTCACTGGAGTACCTATTCCCTTATAATAAATTGGTTTTAAGTAAAGATGCAATAACAATAGTAAAAACAGTGATAAACTGTGGGCAATTTGACTCTGTCAATCAATGCGTTTTAAGAAACTGTTAAGAGAAAAGTGGCCAATATGATGCAAATATGCTGTTAAGATTGTGGGGTCTAAGGATTTGTACTTTTTCATTAGTGTCTTTGTTTTGCCTGTTTTGTTTAATTTGCTGTTTTCTTTTTGTCCTTCTCTCTGACCATGTCTTTTCTAATTAGCCATCTTAAACCCACAGCAGGCGAGAACCTCACACTATCCACATAGAAAGATAAGGACGTCCTGCTACTCCCAAACAAAGAGTAGCACCAGAGGAATTTTCATTAGAATGAAGCCTTCCAATGCCTCAGAACCAACTGTGAAATCACAATGGCACAATGGACAAGCCAGCAGGACTGCAACCTCATAAGTGGAAGTGTCACCACGCCTAAAAGGACTGTGGAGATGGATAGCAGAATGCCCAATACAGTAGAGCTTGTTGCAAAAAAAAGTGAACAAGAAGACTCCTCCCCAGCCCCATCAAATAAGATGTGTCCATTCACCATAACATCTCTTTCCAATCATGTGGGCCCTTTACAGGAGGTGTGGCCACTTTCATCAATACCGCCTTGTTTTGGTGCATCCCCTCACACTTTCTGAATGTGTGTCTAGAATACGGTTGGCAGCGCGGAGCGCTGGACCCGTCCGCGCTGTCAGAGCGAAGGGCCGCTGCTCCGTTTCATATGGAAATCAATGCAACAGAATGCAGTCAATTGGTGAACAACTGACTTTGGCTCTGACTGCCACACACAAAACAGAGCGAAAGCCCAAGGGGGTTTGGCATAGTTACAAAGGAATGCAGGAAATAGTGACTGAGGAATGAAGCTGTAATTGAAAAAAAACATTTATAACATTTTAATAAATATGTGAATGAAAAGTGTAATGCTCAACTTAAAGTTGTGTAACAACATTTTTAAGGAAGCACAAGAAATTGAGACTGTCCTTCTACAGGAGGTACGAGTGTTTGGATTCACACAGCCTCTGACAGACTGTCACTCAATACAACAACAGCAGGCAGTTAGCATAAACACTGAACCTTGTTCATCACCTAACAATATGTGAGCTGGGTTAAGACTGCTGCATAATGGAAAAGAATTTGTCTTTCATTCGAGCCAAATGTGGTAAGTCATATACCCATTCTAATGCAACGTTACCAGTGCTCACAGATTAAGTTAGAACAAGCAAGCAAAATATCCAAGGTTAAGTTCACACATGTGTGAAAGTGTTTTTGTGCTTTGTGAAATGTCGGCATCAACAAAAGAGCTTTTTTGCTGTGACATACTTTAAAACAAATTAATAGATAATAGGCCATCCGCAATAAGTGCGAGCAATGAACTGAAACACCTTTTAAAGTTAGTGGGGAAATGTCGTAATATTTAGATAATCCAAAATTCCACTTTTAGTATGAAATAATAGGTTAAACTGCCACAAAACATCTTGTTTATCCTGGTTTACATAGAATCTGCCTTGTATCATATTTTTCACAAGACCCTGAATAACTAAAGCTCTACCTTGCAAATGATTAATGCTTGAAAACAAATGTCCCCAATTATCCATCAGAAAATATGCTTTGAACAGCAACAATTTTTCAAAAGATAGTTAAATTATGATTAAAGTTATTCATTTGCTAAATCCAGTTCCTTTGTTACCTATTACTGTAATATTAAATTAGCCATTGTGCAGAGACATGATTTTACAACAAATTTTAATGATAGTCAGTCACAATATTTGGTTTGTCGTGCATTAAATGAGGATCGGTTTGTCGTGCATTAAATGATCATCAAGCTGGGCCATATTCACTTTGGCTAAACTTTGACTAGGCAAATTTGTGCGAATACTTTCCCTGGAGGACCCAGCGGAAATTAGGCTCAGTGGATTAGAGAAAGTAACCTGTCCTCCTGCATCATGGGCCTTTAAGTAATTTCCTCTCAAACACATGCTAAATAAATCTGGATTAAATCAAACGTTCCTGTTTCACATTTCTGAGGAGATCAACAAGTGCCATGTTTCAAAACTGCAAGATCTTCAGGAAGTGCATGAGCCTCTGTTGCTTATCATAGAAATGCACAAACGAAATTAGAAGATACAGTACTTAAATTGAAATAGACAAGTTTGATTCCATGTTGACATTCATTTTTTGCTATGATGAGGGAAATATCATTGTACATTTTTAAAGTGAGAAATTACTAACTTGACACTGCTGACAAAGCCCAGATGTGACTCAATATTATATTGAATTCTGGCCGAGGCCATGGTCATAGCCTGAGCTTGTAGGCTCAGCTTTGTAAGATCCAAATGATTAACAAAAAGAATGCTATTGGAAGATTGATATTTTTAGATTTAATTGAAATATTTGTATTTTTCATCTATTTGCTTTACTGTTTTATTTTGTGAAACAGAATCTAGGTTTGCAGCTGGTAAGAATGAAAATTAACAGCCTGTTTATTATGGGTGCCTCGCGTGAGGTAGAAGAACTTTTCCCATTTTGATTATATTCACTGTTTGCTGGTTGTTCCTTATGTACAAATAGTTGCCTTCAGCAGCAGCTGCAGCGTAATTAGTTGCTCGATTCACACTAAGGAGCTTACATACTAAGGGTTGAGCAAAAAGAAAGCAGATTACAATTTGAAGAGTAGGGTACAGGCTACACCAGCAGGCAAATCAGAAGGGAAATACAACACAGTATTTCACATCTATCAACAGAGTATATGACCAGTTTTCTACAATATGTGAAGAAAACGGGGGGCTTGAGTTAAGGACAACTAGCGAACATCCTTAGAGGTTTTAAACTAACAAGCCTTTGAGTTCCTCTCAATAAGATTTGTAGGCCTACCAGTAGCTCGCAGTACACACAGATTGTCTGCAAGTCACATGCTCCTTCTGTTACCTAGCAACAGTAAAGCTCAGGCAAAAGTTCTCCAGGAGAACTTCAAATCTGTCTGAGAAAAGCTTTGTGATCAATACAAGCTTTAATAATGTTTTGATTTAGAATCGTTTTGTAAAATAATGTAAATATTTTAAACAAGAGTATATTATAATAATTCTTTTTTTGTCATTGCAAAACATGTTTTGATGGAAATAGCCTATAGGGTAAATTATTTAAGATTTTTCAGATATTCCAAAATATTGTTTTTACACAATTTATACATACAGTATTGCCCTACATATGTAGAAAATGTACAATGTACACTTTCTTTTTTGTCTCATCGTGTTATTATTAAATAAAGTTAGAATTAATTAAAATAGGCCAAGCATTGAATACAAATTTATTGTAACTGTACACTGATAGTTTAGATTGCAAATTAGATTTACTGTCTACCAACGTTTAAGTTTAGTAAACCATCATGCATTTAATTTCCTTCCTAAAAACAAAAAATCTGATCACTCTACATAATAAGCTTTATTGTGTGCGATGCGACAAGTGGTTGACATTTTGTAATCTCAGGGATACATAGCTAGATAACTATACGCAAGTTCAGAAGCTAAGGCCTTTAGCTGTGTTTAGAATACACTTACCTTGTGAATGACACCGGAAAATACAAAAAATCAATATAATGAGAAGTTTTGCAAGCACTGCTCTCCACATTCTGATGCTGGGTCCCGGCTGGTGCGTCCAGCTCCTCATGAAGCCGGGCAGATGGAAGTGCTCTAGGGACTGTGATGCTGTGGCTTGCCTCTCTTTCTTGTCCCGCTAGTTGATGAAAAGAGGCGTTACAAATGCAGAGACAGTCGCTCCCCCAACCGGCCCTCCAGATAAAACCCTTAAACCGCATGCCCTGGAATCTGCATAATTCTATTGCCCGGGATGTTTCCTTTGCGCGTGATTTCACATTGCGTTGTCACACATACGAGGTGGCCACACAGACATGAGAATAAAGTATTTATTACATGGAGGAACACTTAATGACATAACATACCATTGTGCTTTTTAGTTGTCCAGACATGTAGTGTCACTTTCAATAATAATTTAATTGACACATATTAGTACTCCTCATAATAAATTCAGAGATAACAGGTCAACCATTTGAAAAAGAGCTGAACATATTGACATGTAGAGAGTATATACATTTGTTTATGTTTATTTTGTAGCTTTTTAAACTGTCTTAGCAAGAAATCTAATTAACACAGCTTGTCCTCCACATTCAGTAATAGGCTTACCGTTTTATCCACATCCAGTTTTTCACACCGAATGGGTTAACGAAAATGAATATGAAAATGATGTGTCAGTGTAGTAAAATAAACCAATCGATTAGCCTATAGTGTAGATTGTTGCCACACTTGCTGTGGAATGCTATTCTTTGTTCTGACCGAAGGGACTCAACGTTATTCAGCTTCAGGGTGACCTTTTTGGTGAGTTGGTACGGGACTACACCAGGGTCAAGGCTCAAACTTTGAGGGCAGGATCAACATGTCAAGGCCAGGATCATGATGAATGGCCTTCAAAACTGCTGTAGAATTAGTTAAGATAGATATATGACAGCAAGGTGGATCATTAATTGTAATGATTGCCTATCAATCACATTGGTTCGGCAAATTATTTTGACTGAATATCCAGAAGTGGTTTATTGGAAAAATGCGCTTCCAGAATTCAATTTCATTCACGCTCGTCCAAGAATCAGTGAGACTGCAAGCATGTTTAGAGCCACTATTAGGTCTTTTCAAGTGTTCATGTGCAAACCGACCAATGAGAGGAGCAGCAGCACCACCATGCGGTGCAGAAGAGTGTGGCCAATAGGCCACTAGGTGACGTACCAACAGTTACATGTAGGTCCGGAAATAATTGGACACTGACACAAATTTTCTTGTTTTGTCAGTGTACTGTACCAACATATATTGAAGTTACAGTTAAATAATTAATATGGGCATAAAGTGCAGTCTCTCAGCTTCTTGCAAATCGGAGGAAGGATTTAGGAATTACAGCTCTTTAATATGCAGTCCCCTTTTTCAAGGGAACAAGAGTAATTTGGACAAATGACTCAAAAGCTGTTTCGTGTACAGGTGTGGCTATTCCTTTGTTATTCCTCATCAATTAAGCAGGTAAATGGTCTAGAGTTGATTCTAGGTGTGGCATTCACATTTGTATGCTGTTGATGTGAACCCACAACATGCGGTCAAAGGAGCTCTAAATGCAAGTGAAACAGGCCACCCTTAGGCGGGAAAAAAATCCATTAGAGAAATAGAAGGTCTATTAAGAATTCAACAGTTTGGTACATTCAGAGAAAATAATAACGCACTGGTGAGCTCTACAACACAAAAAGGCCTGGACATCCATGGAAGACAACAGTGGTTGATGATCGTAGGATCCTTTATATGGTCAATCAGCTGATCTCAACCTGATCGAGCATGCATTTCACCTGCTGAAAACAAAATTTAAGGCAGAAAGAGCCACAAACAAACAACAAATAAAGACAGCTACAGTAAAGGCCTGGAAAAGAATCACAAACAAGGAAACAAAACGTTTGGTGATGTCCATGTGTTACAGATTGTAAGCAGTCATTGCCTGCTTAAAGTATTCTCGACAAAGTATTAAAACTGAACAGTTTATTTGTGATTGTGTTAATTTGACCAATTACATTTGAGCTTCTGAAAAAAGGAGCCTGTGTATGAAATGGGTGCAATTCCTATACGTTTAATATGATATTTTTGATCCCCTTTGGATTAACATTGGATTAACTTGGTTTTTTCATTTCAATTCCATGTTGGTGGCATACAGAACCATAATTATGAATATTGTGTCAGTGTCCAAATATTTCCAGACCTAACTGTATATGTTGTAGGATCCAGAAAGAGTGCTGGAAGTGTAGCCTGATCAGACAGTGCTTGACTTGGGCAAAAATGAAGTCTTGCTGAATTTGTCTTTTTTCATTAGCTTCAAGTGATATAGTGGTTAGTACTTGTGCAATGTGGCTGCAGAAACCCCGGTTTGAATCATGGTCATGGCATTGTGTTAAACAATGTCATGGCAAGAGGGGGAATTGTAGAACAATTTCAAACAAAAATCTTCACCTAACTTGTTTTATTACATACTTACATACGTGTCAATACACAAACCCTACAGCTAACGCTATCTTATTTATATAGCCTAAATGAATTTATTGATCAGTCAATGCTGTCTTTATTCATCTCTATGTTTGCAAAAGTAAAACTTTTGTACTTTTTGGTGAATGCTTCCATTATTCCACATTGATGAACTTATCTTTTTCAATAAAATATGTTGTTTGAATTTGGCATTATGATATGCAATGAGGTACCCATAAATGTCTGGATATGATCTTCACAAAACCGATTGGAAAAGTACGATTCTTGATTAAACATTTCAAGCAAATTCAATTTTGGAAAAAGGACACAAATATAACTTCTGGAGGCCTTGCAAGCATGAGCGAATGTTTTAGTGTATTAGCTAATATGGCAAAATTGAAGCTAGTAAGCTAAATTGGTCTGCCAGTCTCGAAGAATAAGTCGTCTTTCATTTGCTTCACGTTTAATTTGCCCAAAGTATCTTATAAAAAACCCTTGTAGCTCAATGTGATTGCGTAGCGTTTAGCACTCTGCATTGTGGCTGCAGAAACATGGTTTTGAATCCCGGTCAAAGCATTGCGTTACACAATATCACAGCAAAAGGGTATATTTTAGAACAATTTCAAACAGAATTGTTCATCTAACTTTTTTGATTACATAGGTGTCGATATAAAAAACAAACAGCTAACGCTTGCTTATTAATGTAAATTAATTTGTTGCTCAGTCAGTGCTGTTTTCATTATTCTCTAAGTCGACAAAAGCAACATTTTGGTACGTTTTGGTGAATTGTTCTATTATACCAAATTGATGCATTTACGTGTTTCAATAAAATACATTGTTTAAATTTGACATTAGAGGCTTTTGAGTCCCTCCATATGTGATTCTAACACAGGTGCTGTGGCTTAGTTGGTTGAAGCGCCTGTGTAGTAAACAGAAGATCCTGAGTTCAAATCTTAGCGGTGCCTTTTAAATATCATGAGTGATGGCATTAAGATATGCAATGAGGTACCCATAAATGTCTGGACAGGATATTCTCAAAACCCATTGGAATAGTACAGTTGCTACTTTTACATTTCAAGCATGTTCACATCTGAAAACAGGACACAAATATACATCAGATATCTTCTGGATGCTTTGCACATGCAGCCGTTTTAGTGTATTAGCTAATGTGGCAAAATTGGAGCTAGCAATCTAGCTTGGACTGCCAGTCATGACGAATATGTCTACTTTCATTTGATTCACATTTTATTTGCCCATGCTACCACACACAAACCCTGGTAGCTGGCCGTGATTGTATAGAGGTTAATACTCTGCATTGTGACCGCAGCAACCCCGGTTCGAATCCGGGTTACGGCATTGCGTTACACAATGTCACGGCAGGGGGAACATTTTAGAGCAATTTCAAAAATCATTGTTCATCTATTCTGTTTGATTTCATCAGTGTTTATATAAAAAACCATACAGCTAATGCTAGCTTATTGATGTAAATTAATTTGTTGCTCAGTCAATGCTGTTTTCATCATTCTCTAAATCGGCAAAAGCAACATTTTGGTACGTTTTGGTGAATTCTTCAATTTTTCCAAATTGATACATTTTCCTGTTTCAATAAAATACATTGTTTAAATTTGACATTGGAGGCTTTTGAGTCCCTCCATAGGTGATTTTAACACAGGTGCTGTGGCTTAGTTTGTTAAAGCGCCTATCTAGTAAACAGGAGATCTTGAGTTCAAATCTCAGCAGTGCCTTTTAAATGTCATGAGTGATGGCATTAAGATATACAATGACGTACCCATTAATGTCTGGACAGGATAGTCTCAAAACCCATTGGAATGCTACCACTTTTGCTTTTATATTTCAAGCATGTTCAAATTTGAAAACAGGACACAAATGTAAATCAGATATCTTCTGGATGTTTTGCACATGCAGCCATTTTAGTGTATTAGCTAAGGTGGCAAAATTGAAGCTAGCAATCTAGCTTGGACTGCCCGTCACGACGAATATGTCTAGTTTCGTTTGATTCACATATTCGTTGTGACTGGCAGTCCAAGCAAGTTGCTGGCTTCAATTTTGCCACATTAGCTAATACACTAAAACGGCTGCATGTGCAAAGCATCCAGAAGATATCTGATGTACATTTGTGTCCTGTTTTCAGATGTGAACATACTTGAAATGTAAAAGTAGCAACCGTACTATTCCAATGGGTTTTGAGAATATCCTGTCCAGACATTTATGGGTACCTCATTGCATATCTTAATGCCATCACTCATGACATTTAAAAGGCACTGCTGAGATTTAAACTCAGGATCTCCTGCTTACTAGACAGGTGCTTTAACCAAATAAGCCACAGCGCCTGTGTCTGAATCACATATGGAGGGACTCAAAAGCCTCCAATGTCAAATTGTATTTTATTGAAACAGGTAAATGCATCAATTTGGAATAAAAGAAGAATTCACCAAAACGTACCAAAATGTTGCTTTTGTCGACTTAGAGAATGATGAAGACAGCATTGACTGAGCAAAAAAGTAATTTACATCAATAAGCTAGCATTAGCTGTATGGTTTTTATATCGACGCCGATGAAATCAAACAGAATAGATTAACAATGATTTTTGAAATTGCTCTAAAATGTTCCCTTTTGCCGTGACATTGTGTAACGCAATGCCGTGACCCGGATTCGAACCGGGGTTGCTGCGGCCACAACGCAGAGTACTAACCAC
>JACXGM010015058.1:0-21607 GCA_016801145.1 Umbra pygmaea | reverse complement strand
TGTCACAAATATGTGATCAGCTGCAGCTGGGCCCCTGGGAGTATGGTCACAAATATGTGATTAGAACATTAGTCCAGTATTATGATGTCATAAGGAATATGCCAGGGTAAATGCACAGTGGTGTAAATAGCATTCACTTCTAATTGCACCAGGTACGAATAGCATAGATTGATATTTGTACCATATGGGGTATTAATAGAACACATTGCTGTGTGCACCGAGGTACTAATAGCATACACTGCTAATTGTACCAGGGGTTCAAATAGCCTCACCCTAACAAATATTGGATGCAAAAACAAAGTTACACACTCCAGATATCATCCCAAAGTGATTTATAAATTAAAACACCAATGTATTGGTCGTCTTTAGTTCCAACATAGTTTTACTAAGAATATTTAGAATATAAGAGAGAAACACAAAAAAGTCTGACTTGGGTTTGCTAGGCTGCATGTACAAGCCACAGTCATTTTTAGAATATTTAGAATATAAGAGAGAAACACATAAAAGTCTGACTTGGGTTTGCCAGGCTGCATGTACAAGCAACAGTCATTTTTAGAGAATTTCCTATGGACAGATGTAGACCTTTTAAAAAAAGAACTCTTAATTTCAAAGACAAGAACACCATCCCTACTGTGAAACTGCCAGTGCTGCCTCAGTGCCTCTGGCACCCGGTGCCTTGAAATCAGAAGACTATCAAGGCATTTCGGAGCAAAACGTATAGCCCGCTGTCAGAAAGCTGGGTCTCAGTATCCAGTCATGGGTCTTCATCTAAATCCCATCAAATATCTGTGGAAAGAACTGAAACTCACAGTTGGGAAAAGGCACCCAACCAACCTGAGAGAACAGGAGTGGTTTGCTCAAGAAGAGTGGGCCAAACTACCAGTCCAAGTGTCTCTTTCAGAGCTACAATGCCTAATTACAGTTATTTCTCCAAAGGCTGTGCATTGAAATATCCCAAAGGGTCCCAATATTTTGTCTGTGCCATTTTCATTTGTTTGAATATTTAAAGTGATATGTTGTCAAAATTAAAAAGCAAAGTTTCTGTACTATTGAACATGAAATAAAGAATGATGGATACTTTTCTCAATATCTACTTAGTTCAGAAACATTTTAGATTATTATTTTTGAAGGATACCAATATTATTGGCCACATTGTTTTATTTGTATCCGTGTTTGCTTGAGAGGTACTTTACATGTGTATTGCATTAGGCTAGGCCAAGCATATTCCCTGTCTGGTCATTGTTCATTTAAAGTGGATGCAGAATTTATACAGCCAGTGCAGCAATTAAAACAAGCTAAAGGCATATGCACGTGATATCAGGCTTTTCATGTATTTATGCTCATCCAACACGGAAGCTTTTAGTCAGTTCATGTATACCTCTGCGATTGAATTCATAGCTGCCTAATCTGCACACTGGGTCGCTGGAGAGCAATGCGGCAAGGTAGTCCAATTTACCAATCCCAAATATTAAACAATGCGATGCAAATTTGCGCTGCCTTGTGCTGGAGGCCCGGTCAAAGTTGGAGAAGACATAGTCAGGATCGACCCACTGACTATCATGACGTACTGTACTTTGTCCTGCAAGGCAGTGACTTAGCCCTCTATGCCACACAGACCACAGCGCTATGCCAATTTGCTTTGTTTAATGCTGGAGGTCCAGGGCAAAGTCGGAGAAACCATAGTGAGGATCGAACGACTGACTATCATGACGTAGTTTGTCTTGGATATCAGACTTTTATTAAAGAAAAGAATAGTATGTGTATATCAACTACTGTATATAATAGTTAACATCCCACATTTGAGATGCGATATCTCCAGCTGTGATTAACCTACATGGACCATCCCCCCATTATTTGCATCAGAACCACTACCAATGTTTCCAACAGTACCAAGCATTAATTTACAGCTTGTGCAGCTCAGGAAATATGATGCATTGATGCTCTCAAGCGTCAATCAACTTTGAAGTGTTTTTAATTAATTTAAAAAATGCCTTGTGGGCCGGACAAAAGGGCCATACTTTGCCCCTCCTGCTTTATAGAATAAGCACAAATTTTGTTATTTTCACAGCATTTTGTTATGTTCCATTGCAAATCAAAGACATGCATGTATAGATGATAAAAAAAATAATTTCACCACCTTTCAGGGCACATGGTCTATTATTTGAATAAAACGTATGGTTACCAATGCTTTTGGCCACATCTGTATATATATATTGCCAGAAAAGAGTAACGGCACTTTCAGAGTTCCATCCTGCTATATTATGCAAGCATAATAACTGGGAAATGTGTCTAACCGGTATGTCCTGTTGCATTGGTTGTTCACACATATGAGCTCTGAATGTGTAGTCTCAGTTTTATACTTTATACTTTTCATTTTGGACTCTCCGTTTGGTGTCAATAAGTATAATCCAACATGAAGACTAGGGAACTGACTATGAAAAAAAGACAGTAAGCAATTTGGATGCTCAAAGAAAACAGAAAATCAATTAGAACCGAAGCACAAAAGATGGGCGTGTCTTGAAAATAAGAAACCCCTGGTGTATTTAGCAATCGAAAATGACCAGGTCAACTAAGGGAAGCAACAGTAGTTAATGATTTATGGTGTATTTTTATTGACATGAGAGTAGAAAGCAGTGGTTATGGAGACCTGTATATGAAGGGAAACAGATAAGAAGGGGACAGACTATTTTGCTAAAAAATCAGACATCTGCAACTACCGTTTTGAATCAGAGTTTTATGAAGATGAACCTTTATCAAAGTGATGGGAAGGCAAACATGGAGAAAAAAAGAAAAGCATATACTCCCATTTCATCTGTGAAGAATGGTGGAGAAAATGTCATCACGTCAGGGTTGGGTAGTTTACTTTTTAAATGTAATTAGATTACAGTAATCAGATATTTGTAAAAAAATTATTGAATGGGTAACTAGTAACTGCAACAGATTATTAATATTTATTATTATTATTACTATTATTATATTAGTGAAACTGACAACTCCCACGCAGTGATTTACAGCCACAACAGGTGGATTCAGCAAGCACCACTGCCAGCTCTGCCGTCTAAGGAATCACAAACAATTCAGTAGGCTGCGGAGCTGGCCGTGGTGCTGAATTTACCTATTGTGGCTTTAAATCACTGCGTGGGAGTTTCGCTCCCTCAAAACTTGCGACATCTGTGGCATTGTGCTGTGTGATGAAACTGCACATTTAGAGTGGCTTTTATTGTGGCCAGCCTATGGCACACCTATGCAATAATCATGCTGTCTAATCAGCATCTTGATATGCCACACCTGTGAGGTGGATGGATTATCTCAGCAAAAGAGAAGTGCTCACTAACACAGATTTAGACAGATTTGTGAACAATATTTGAGAGAAATAGGCATTTTGTGTATATAGAAAATGTCTTAGATCTTTAAATTCAGCTAAAGGGTGATAAATGATAAATGGGGGCAAAAACAAAAGTGTTCCGTTCTTTCCAATGTACATTTCCAGTGTTCTTTGTATATATATATATATATATATATATACTCTACAACTTTCTTTCCCTTTTAATAAAGTAGTTTGCACAGATGTATAGGTCGAAAATTAGATTTTTATTATTTCTATTTTAAAATGCAAAGATTGCATGAACTTCCCTTATTCACTACTGAGATTAACTTCTCACTGATTTGTCGACATTGTTCTTCAAAAATATGAATGATCCATGTGTTGTTTTGTCTCGCTTGTTGTCAATAGCTGTACGCCCACTGTTCTAGTTCCTTTGTTTCCATGGAAGCAGATGAGAGGCAAGAACGGCCATGTTATGTATACATAGCAAAAAATGCCTGACAAAAACGATTGTTCATTTCTTTTGATCATCTATGGCTGCTGCAATACTTTAAACAGATTTCTCATCTAGCAGTAAATATAAAAAAATAGTATAATATGACATTTGACTTTGATGTAATCCATTTGTTGACGGACCTTTCATTCTTCTGTTTCTCCCCAAAAGATTTTTGTTAAAATCAATAAGGTTTCTTGTGCCATGACAGCTGATGCGTATGGCCATGAGTGAGACAACATTATCTGAGGGTTATAACAGTGGCAAGACTGGCAGTTTCTATGGTGACTGTGCCCACACTCTGCCAAAGGGATGTCCGACCCCGTTTCCGAAGGGATTTCTAATCATACGCTGAGATGCACCAGTGCAGTGACTGTTAAGGAAAGGAGTGTGGGTTAGAATGAAGAATTGTCAATCAACAACAGCATCATTTAGCTGTCACACAGCAATTTCTGTCATAACTTGAATTTTTTAAACCAAGGAGTTGGTTTTGGCTAATAGAAAAGCCACAGATAGCAAAAAACAAATAAAAGAGGCTGTTTTCACTTATTTTAAATTTCTGTGAAGCAAGTCTACATACTGGGACATCTTTTTAGAATATACTAAATAAAAAGAACCACACAAGTAGGTTTTCCATCTTTGAAGAGAGAAAAAGTAACCATAGAACAATAAGATCAATGTTGAATGAGAACACTAGCTACGTCGATGATGATGTTGTGGTTAAATGATTCACCCTTGCTCAGGGGATTTGATCAAATCAACAGTTTTCACTCATCAGCAACTAAAAAAATGATATGACTGCAAGGAGACAGGGCTGGAATTGCAGGGCTGTTATAAACTCCCAAAGCCAATAAGGTTTCCCATCATTAACTTTGAAACACGAATGCAGGCTCCTATATTTGAATTATTTGGCATCTCTAGAATGAGTGTTTCACTTGAATGCATATTGGAGGCCAGCTTCTTTAAAAGCATTTTATTGTGAATGATGTCATTCCTTCTTCTGATACTGCCACTACGCTTATCATTAAGGCTGTGGTTCAGTAAAGTAGGTTGTGATGCCATGTGAGTTTCATTGATGTAATATGATAGTACATGACACTTATTGTGAATAGTTACATACATTTTATAGTTATGTGTGTATCACTATCATGGTAAGGCGTGTTACTAATCAAACTGATTTTATTTTACCATTAGAAAGATCCAGTCAAAGTTAACTGTCTACCTGAATGGAGCCACTACTAGCAGGAGAATATCTTGACCTTTTCCCAAAATGGCATAATTGATCCAGCTGCAGATTCTATTATCAACCATACAAATAGATTACAAAAAACATTAAGCTTTAAGGATCGGTAGCAAAATTAGACAATTGGGCCATACTTGAAAGCAACAGAATATTAACTTCAGTTAACAAACAACATACGATCTGACCCAAAATTATTACCAACGTTGACATGAAAGCAGTGTCAAATAAGTGCCTTTTCCTATATTTGTTATGAGATGAGAGATCCAATTGGAAGGATTTCTGACCTTTGCCCTTTACAGCTTGTTTCAAGATCTTATGGCCTGACCTCTACAATTCAAAGTTTTTCAGTGTAATTCAAATCCAGAGACTGACTAGGCAATTACAAACATCTAGAAATCTTTTTGAAACTGTAGGTTTTCTTGTGACCATATTTGTTTTAAAATTGTTTTTCTATTTGTTATTTAGATCACAGACACCGAACAGTGACATTTTCCCAAAGTAGGAAAAAAAGGAAATCATAATAAAGACAAAAATATAAATAAATGTCATAAAACGGACAACTCCTAAATACAATCAATCAATGTATCTGGTTAAAGGACAACTCCGGCGCAAAATGAACCTAGGGGTTAATAATAACACATTGCTACCGAGTCGACCGTTCTCTGGGATATGTTTTCACACTAATCGAATGTCCCAGTTTTAGTGCGAAATGATAATTACCTTATAATGCTAGTTGTGAGGGCACAAATTAAGTAAAAATAAATCGCTATTATAGACCACTAACAGGGCTCAAAATAGCACCACACTTACACGGTAGCATAAGTGTTAACCAAAGCATTTAAAACCCACAGTCTCATTGAAAGTTCCAGTGACATTTGGCAAACTGTAGACTCAAGAGTTTGATTTATATGAAGGCTTTTTTTCTTGCAAACCTTTCTAAAAAGTGACTTGCATAAGTATTCACCCCCCTCGGACATTTCCTCATTTGTTGTGTGACAACCTAGAATGAAAAAGGATTGAATTGGAATTTTTATCATTTGTTGTACATAACATACTAAACATTTTAAAGGTGCAAAATATGCTTTATTTTGACAGAAAGATAAAGACTTTTGTTGGTTACAGTATTACACATTTACACATGTACACATCTGAATCCTGAAATTTTAGACCACTCTTCTGGGCAAAACTGCTCAAGCTCTGTCAGATTGGACGGGGACCATTGGGGAACAGCAGACTTCAAGTCCTTCCAGAGATTCTCAATCAGATTGAGGTCTGGGCATTGCCTGGTACACTCTAAGACATTCAGATTCTTGGTTTTAAACCACTCCAGTTTAGCTTTGTCCATGTGTTTGGGTTCATTATACTGCTGGAATGTGAACCTCCACCCCCGTCACAGGTGTATTGCAGACTAAAAAAGGTTTTCCTCTACAATTGCCCTGTATTTGTCTCCATCCATTTGCCCTCACTCCTAAAGAGTTTTACAGTCCCTTCCAATGAAAAGCATCCCCTCAACATGATGCTGCCTCCACCATGCTTCACAGTGGGGATGAAGTTCTAAGAGTGATGAGCAGTGTAGGCTTTGTCACATATAGCATTTTACACTAGGGCGAAAAATTCTATTTTGGTCTCATCAGACCAGAGAACCTTTTTCCACATTTGCTGTGTCTTCCATATGCCTTTTGGCAAACTCCAAATGGGATTTGATATGCATATACATATATTTTTTTAGCAATGGCTTTTTCCTAGCCAAAGTTCCATAAGCCTAACTTTGTGGAGTGTCCGGGTTACAGTAGTCCCATGGATGGTTTCTCCCTTTGCAGCTGTGGATCTGTCCAGCTCCTTCAGTCACCATTGGCCTCTGGGTTGCTTCTCTGACTAATGCCCTCCTTACTCGGTCACTGAGTTTTGGTGGACGGCCTTCTCTAGGTAGAGTCATGGTTGTGCCATATTCTTTTTTTTTAATAATGGATTTAACAGAGTGCTGTGAGGATGTTCAAAGTTTGGGATATTGGTCTATAATCCAACCCTGTTGATTCTCCAGAAATGATCCCGGACTTGTTTTGATAGCTCCTTGGTCTTCATCATGTTTTTTGTTTACATATGCTCTCTAATTCTGGAGCCTTCCAGAAACAGGTGTATTTATTTTGAGATCATTTGACACTTTGATTGCACACAGGATTCCATTCACCTAATTATGTTGAGTTCTGAGGGCAATTGGTTTCATAGCAAGTGGGTTAGTATTTATGTAAACCATAAACAATATTTTGCACATTCGAAGTGTTGAAGCAAACAGACAATCATAATACTGTACGTAAAATATTGCAAATATTTGTAAAGCTCAAATCTGCTTTATAGAAAACTCAGAAGTCCATGATGTAGAGTAAGGTATTGTTGGCAGTACAAAGTGATGCAGTTTCATCAAAGTATGAAACCTTAATATTACCATATGTGATCCCTTGTCAGAAGATTTTATAAAGGTAAACACTGTTATTTCTTGAGGTGTATTTCAAGATATGCTGTCAGTTCCAATTGAAATTGTGGTTCTGTTTTGAAATTAGGTATTGATCATGGTTTTAGGGTAACAGTGCGAACAGTGTGGTTCAAAAGAGTGTTTTTTACATGAGATACAGATAATACTCTAATGAACAGAGATGACACTAACTAACTGAGTGGTCAGAACCTTGATTCATTGCAGCTCAACAGGAGGGCTGTCCCATTATTTCCTATGTTTTTAAACTGTCCTAAAATCCAATAACTTGGAAATACACCAGGTTACAGTCACCAACGCACACACACACATACACAAATCAGGGAATTGCCTTTTAAATGTCTATTAATATTTCAAAGAATTAATGCTCATTAAAATGTTTAAAGGTTGTCTTTAACACGAGGAAACACAAGGGCCCATGTCCTACTTTCTCTATAAAATTAACCTGAATCACATGTAAACACTTTCACTAAGACAGAATAAAGGGCCGAAATAATAACTGCCTAGCTGCCACATGTAAACCACCAGTTCCCAACCCTCTCCTGGAGGACCACCAGCCGTGCGTGCTGCAGTTTAGCTGTCGCCCTCAAGATTCACCAGAATCACCAATCAAGGACTTGTTGATTAGTAGACAAGTTGAATCAGGTGTGCAAGCACAAGGGTAGTTCAAACACAGGGACTGGCTGGTGGTCCTCCAGTAGATGGTTGGGAACCACTGATGTAAACTGTCTTTCATAGCTGCCAACTCTCACGTGGTGCACGTGAGGCACATGCATTTGATTCGCGTGTGATTGTGTGAAACCAATGTGAAACCAATCAAATTAATGTGTGTCTCGCGGAAACTGCGTGAGGAGTTGGCAGCTATGGTCTTTACATTGCATTGATTACTTTCATTGCTATTCTGCTTGCATTTGGCAGCTTAGCGCACTCACTCAGATTGGCTGCTAGTGAATGACAGGTTACTATTTTGCTATCAATTAGTGGATGGTAATATTCTGCCAAAGCACGGACCTAGACTGGTCAAACTAGCACTGTCGTGATGGGCCCAAACCATGGGATCAACTGAATAGTTAATTGTAATGTGTTTGTGTGACAGTTTAGGATGGCACTGCTTGAGATGGATGATATATTTTACCAATTTTTGTTGTTCATTTGACTAATTAACATCACCTCTATATTGTACATGCATCGGGAACATCTAATAACATCATGGACAAAGTCTCAGATCATTTTATTGGCATATACACCGATTGGAAAATGGGAAACATCAACCTGAACAGAGCAGACAATCTGGTTATGATGGTGGTAGCAGCAGCAGGTTAGAAATGCCAGAAAAGATATAGTATAATACATACAAAGCTTGAAGTATTTACCATGCCTCGCATCAACTGGCATTTATGATTTTTGTGCTCTTAGCAGATAGTGACACCTTGTGGACAGTACAGGTGCAAATATACATTTTTCATTATATAGTGAATTCCTTTTATTTTATCTATTACAGATTATAAAAACATTACATATTTAGCATGAAGTTTGTCAATAATTGCTATTAGGAGGCAAGCATTTTAACATTTGGCTAGCCCAGAGGTCCAATGGAGGGAAGTACAATTAGCCAGGAGCATCAGGGTTTTTGGAAATAGTAATTCAATTAGGTTCCCTTGCCTCATTCCCCTCCATTGACTCCTTCTGGTGTGTTTGGCCCCTGCAAGCTCAAATGAGGTAAATGCTTAGAGTGAGTAGCAGGATAAAATTCTGAACGTCCGAGGATGTGCTTCAGGGACACACCTCAACATCGACTGCCACAAGTTCACTGGAGTTGCTGTGATGAAGGGTCTTGACTAGGAATTAGATTTCACTAAATTAGGGTGAGGAAAATTAAGTAAGGAGTAGGGCCAGAGGTTGCGTTGGGTTTCAGAAGTCTGTGTCCGGAAACGCAGACTCTCCAAAAATCTGTTGAAAAGTAAAACCTCTAAACCAGGGATCTCAAACCGGTTCCACATAGGGCCTAGTGTATGCAAGTTTCCGCTTTTACCTTGTACCTGACTGATTGATTAGGTCACTAATTGGTTAGGAACTTCCCTCACATTGCAGTCTAGATCTTAATTGAGCTCTAATGTGTAATCTAGGCCCTCTGTGGAACCGGTTTGAGACCCCTGCTTTAAACAGATTCTGGGCATTATTGAACCATTTGAGCGCTTCAATGGATTTATAATGTTACAACACTCACTTGCATTTCTTTACAGTTTAAAACGATCCGAACTGCTCAAAAGACAGATTCACACCTTATTTTTATAAATCATATTAACCAAAAGTATTACATTATGCATTACAGCTGAATACTTGAGTTCTCTCATCCAGCGAAACATATTTTTTTACATCTAGGCCACATATTTTGGGAAAATAGCATTTACTCCTACATTTTTCATGTGACCTTCTAATAAATCAAAAACATTGGCTTAGTAAATCAAAACATTTAGCTTGTTACTACATAGACGCTTCTTAAGCAGATTCAAAAATGTACCGTAGATTTATGAGCATAGTGAAGCAATCAACCCACGTGTGTCTTTACTGACAGATGAATCAGCCAATGGTCATTCAGTATTCCCCACTGATAGACATAAGAATGACAGGTTTCAATAAATTTTTAAGCTACACACAAACCACGCAGAAATTAAGAATGTAGAGCATAATTGATTTTTGCAGGATCAAACTTTTTTGATAACTCTGTAAAAATAACGTTAGAACTTGCTAAGTTAAACTGAATCTCATAAAACTGCGTTTTCAGAATGCAAGAAATATATTTTTTCTGCGTTATTTTTCTGCATAAAAAATGGAACCATGCGTAAAACGCGACCTCTGAGTAGGGCCGATCTTTGACAAAATAACTCTAATCTTCTTAGAATGCTGTCATACTATACAAATCCTGCACTGTGTGTTGTGGGATATTGCACAATCCTTCAGAACAAACCCTACAGTTCTGGCAGGGAAGAAGGATGTGGAAATCTACTTCACATTCTGCACTCTGGAACTTGGCATTAAGGTTCAGTGATGTTATGTTCTGGTGATTGAGGAGGCCATGGAGAACATTTGACATCTACCTGGTGCTCATGAAACCACTCTTGAATTTATTTTGCAGCGTGTATTGAGGATTTGGGACCTCTGTAATTATATATATTCTTTTATATCTAAACATTTTTCTAATTAAAACCATTTCGTACAATATAACTGTATACTGTTCTACTTTATTCAGTGGTGACCTCCCTCATTCTTCTGTTAGTAAAAAAAGAGAGCGTGACTGAAAATAAGGTGGAGTATCTTATTTTATTAGTATCTTGGATATCATCCACTAAGAGGCGTAGTGTTCATCCACTTTCCAGTGTTGTTGTGGACCAGAGGGAATTGCGGACAGTACAGACAGATGACGTAGACTGTAAACATGGATGTCACGAGTAACATAAATTTAGGTTTTCTAATGTTAGAGAAGTGTTGTCTGATTATGTATTTCACATCTAACTCAGAGTATAGATTTCATTCACAGAATCACAGAATCGAGTGTTTGATAGCTAGCTAAAAACAATACAGCAGTACACCGTGTTCCATATCATTATGCAAATTGGAATTAAGTCTCATAAATATTAAATACTTTGTTTTTCAATCAAACTCATGGATGGTATTGTGTCTCCGGGCTCTTTGGATCACTGAAATCAATCTCAGACACCTGTAAATAATTAGTTTGCCAGGTGAGCCCAATTAAAGGAAAACTACTGAAGAAGGATATTGCACATTATTAAGCAGGCCACAGGTATCATGCAATATGGGAAAGAAAAAGGATCTCTCTGCTGCAGAAAAGCATCAAATAGTGCACTGCCTTGGACAAGGCATGAAAATATTAGATATTTCACAGAAACTTATGCATGATCATCGTACTGTAAAGAGATTTGTGGCTGGGTCAGAGGACAGAGGGGTTCATGCAAATAAAGGGATAATGAGGAAGGTTACTGCCAGACAAGTCAATTGGATTAAGAGAGCAGCTGCTAAAATGCCATTACAAAAATAATTTTCAAACAGTCTTGTTTACTGATGAATACTGTGCAACCCTGGATGGTCCAGATGGATGGGGTAGTGGATGTTTGGTGGATGGCCTCCATGTCCCAATAAGGCTGCAACGTCAGCAAGGAGGAGGCGGAGTCATGTTTTGGGCCGGAATCATGGAGAGAGAGCTTGTAGGCCCCTTTAGGATCCCTGAAGGTGTGAAAATGTATATAGTATACACAATACTGTGTATACACTACATACAAAGTATATAGATTTTCTGACTGACCACTTTCTTCCATGGTACAAAAAGAACCGTGCCTTCCATAGCAAAATCATCTTCATGCATGACAATGCACCATGCTGCAAAGAATACCTGTGTCATTGGCTGCTATGGGCATAAAAGTAGAGAAACTCATGGTGTGGCCCCCATCATCCCCTGACCTCAACCCTATTGAGAACCTTTGGAACATCCTCAAGCAAAATATCTATGAGGGTGGGAGGCAGCTCGTATCAAAACAGCAGCTCTGGGAGGCTATTCTGACATCCTGCAAAGAAATTCAAGCAGAAACTCTCCATAAAATCACAAGTTCAATGGATGCAAGAATTGAAGGTGATATCAAAGGAGGGGTCCTACAGTATGTTAACATGTAAGATGCCCTGTTAAGATGTGTTTGATTGAAATAGCTTTTGATTTCAGTAAAGATGACCTCCTAATGCTGACCATTTTTAGTTCTTTAAAACCTATAAAATGTTTTCATTTCTGTTGTGCATAATAACTTTAGTTTTTTTAGTACTGTTTTCATTGGGTGGTTTGTTCAATGAAATTCAACTTATATCCTAATGGTTGGTGATTTGAAAATTATACTGACTGTCATTTGCATCGACTATTTAGGAAAATCAGTGTAAAATAAAATTTGCATTATTTTAAATGCGGTGTGTATTCATTCCACTTCAACATGTCTCTTATGACTGTTCATTTGAAAGTGGACAAATGTTTGTACACATACTATCCTAAAGAAATGTCTCTTTCTCCAAAGCTGGATATACAAAAGTAGTTTTGAGTCAAACATGAGCATAAATAATAACAGAAGCCAGTTGAGGGTAGTCTATTAAACAGGCAGCTTCAATGTAGACTGACAACAGTTTCTTACATGCAGTGGCTCTGACTGCATTGCCCACTTTGATAGCACCCAATATTATTTTCCCAATTTCCAACTGGCAAAGGTATTCAGTGGATTTGAATATTAGATCTTTTATTCAATGATCTTTATTGGCAGTGGTTCTTAAAGCTCTCCTGGGGACAGACAGCCATTCCATGTGTTTGATGTATCCAAATACATACAGTAGCCACTGTGAAAAGGGAGAGAGCACTGGAGTCAGATCAGAGAGGGATCAGGTCCCTTTGTTATGGTACATCTGCCCCACACCCTACCTCTTGGCGTCTTCAACCCTAGTCCTGGAGAGCTACTATCCAGATTGTTTTCACTCCAACCTTAATTAGGCACATTGATTAAGGTTAGAGTGAAAGCTAATAATTACAAGCTAATGATTAACTTGTTGATAAGCTGAATGAGGCTATAGTTGGAGCTCTCCGGGACCAGGGTTAGAGACCCCTGTCTTAGACCAAGTGCAGGCCTACAAGTAATTAGTTCTGAATAGACTGGAATACAGCAAAGGATATTCAAACAAGCTGGTATCATTAGAGCAATGATACAATGTTAGATGAATTATAGTAGACTCTAATATATGAAGAGATTTTGGAAAAAGCTAGAGTCATACAGGAATTATACATATGTACATGTATTATAGGGATGCTATGTTCACAATTATTTGCTACAGGTGAAAGCATGCGTTTTTACACATATTACCCCATTGTACACAGTCAGGACACTTACCAAGGATATTGAGAGGTTTGTTTAATCCTGTCCTGAGTCCTCTTTCACATTTTTCTTTTTCTAGTAAAGTTAAATGGTTGTTTTGCTTGTGATTGCTAGTACAAAGAAAGAGAGGGAGTGTCCACTGGTGACCAAAGACAGGGATGGAGAAGCCTCAGGTGGAGAGATCAGGCACCAGGTGAGAGAGTGAGCAGGAAGTCAAAGAGTCTGTTTTACAAACAGCAGCTATACCGCCCACATTGTGCACCCAAACCTATATTCCTCATTAAATTATGATTATATTTTCTTATTTCTAGCACTATTATTGTTCATTTTAGGTTTCAAATGGGTATGTCCATGGTGATTGTGCCTTTTATGAAAGAATAGCTTGTTTCACGTTACAATCTTTAGATGGCACCTTGTTACACATTTACAGTAAAACCAATTTAGACCCCTATTTCATGGCATGCACTTAGTCAATAATGTTAGTATACTAGTTTAAGAGCATCCACACTTGTGGTGTATTGATTTTGAAGAATGTAACAGCAAATTATTGATTAAAAATAATGCCCTGAAACAGATAGTAAGCAAAATCTCAAATGTTCTTTATTGACATAATCAAACCTACTCTCCTGAATACATAAAATATGACCAAGAACGGCATTCCATATAGGAATACATTACTGTGATGTAGCAGGTTTAACTCATTTGTCAACAAATCCATGCAGTGTTCAAAGCTATAAGTGACATGGAATAACGTGTGAAGGAACTATTGCTGCATTCTAATTGAAGCATATGCTGCCCCAATGGACTAAAGTGTCAAGTCTTTATATACCACAATGGATTTAATTGATGATGCACCTCCTTTCCTCCACCTGAGCTTGTCTAATCATTCTGCTTCCATCCATAGTCTTCAGAACGTGCACATGGAAGAAAAAAGATAAGGCAAGTATAAAACGTTAAAATAAAGGGTCATTATTTAAGGTCTAAAAGCAGTTTCCTTGATTAAAACGCCATGCTAAAGAAGTCAAAATATTTACATTTTTACATATAATCAGTCTTTATGAACTTACTTTTTGCCTCTCTGAGCACCGTTATGAAGATATTAGTTATCCCAACAACACTAACAAAACTCTAAATACATTAACTACGATAAGGAAGTTTACAAATGAACAGTTAATAAGTAAACAGAAGCAATTAGCAGTAGTGAAGACCAGCAGATCTGTAAATGACAGAGTAAGGATGCCCCACAGCTTTAAAACAGTGCCAAGAACGGCAAAGGAATATGGGGTAGTTGATAAAAAAATGATTCACTTAAAAAAAAGATGTTTAGACATCTTTATCATGGCAATTAGATGAAGAACATGGCTTTGGCACCCTAAATAATGAACATTTTCAGTTGTGGCTGTTTTAATGCTAGAATAATTCAATTATCCTAATGATGTTGTACTGAAATGTGTTCACAGCACTGTTAACACATCATTTGAAGGGAAACCATAGTGAGCATTGATACCGATGCAACCTAACGGAGTAAAACTGAGAAAAGAGTTTATGAACATCAGCACGTCTAATCAGGTAGTTGTAACAGTAGCCTTGAAAAGTCCTTGAAAAACCATCTCCCTTGCACAGTGTCTTGCTGATTGTAGCCTACCAACAGCTCTTGGTCAATCCACCATTTTGAGATTGGTTCCATACACCGTTACTCGTCCTTTATGCTGAGTACTGGGTCCACCAGTCGGTTGTGAACATGCATCAACCCTGGAGGGAAGTTAACAAATTATTGGAAAATGTAACACTAAAAAGCTTGTCAGTTAGTAATTGTTGTAATTTCCATTCTTTACATGAATCCTAATCCCCATACTATATCGCCCTACCTTTAAAGTATTTGACTGTTTTGACTCTGAGCTCCAGGGTGGCATCCTCGTCACACACAAAGATGGTGCGTGGGTGCTGCTGGAAGGCCGAAACTGTCCACATATGGTTAACGCCCTCCTCTATGGCTTTGTACAGGGCAAAGGCTTTGTGGGCCCCGGTGATAAGAATCATCACCTCAAATAAAATCAGAATTACTATTGTCAGTTATTTTTAACAACGGTCATTAAGGCGCTTAAAGTCACAAAAATAGTTTTTGTAAAAAAAAATAGTAGTTCTGTCACATTAAAATATCTGTACTGTGAATATTTAAATGTGGTCTTCAACCTGGGGGTCATTTTAAAGATCTCCCAAATCATATATTATTACTTGTACATGACAAAGAATACTTAAAAAATTATTATATGATGAGCCACTAATTTTTTTTGCACGAGGAAGGGATGGAGGTTCAGAAGTAATAAAATGCAGAACAACTTCTTCATACTATACTTAAAACCATTTCCAAGCAAAAATGGACTGTAGGTCTGGAAAGTTTCTATTTTAATGGCAAATGTTGTCATTTAGTTCAGAGGTTCCCTAAGTGTGAGGTGTGCTGGGGGGGCACAGTGCTTTGCTTGGGGAAGTGTGAGTGAAAGGTTAAGGCATAGGATACATATTGTACATATAGTACATACATTTGGGAATAACAGTGTTTGTTCTATTTGGAAGGTTGTAAGTTAAACGTACATTCCACAAGTTTCTTTAGCCGGAAAAGCCAATTGAGTTTTTCGGGACCATGACATGAGCTGCAGCTAAAAAAATATTGACCAATCACGGATAACAATACACACAAAAAGTAGCCTACTTCTATCCTATCAGGGTCTTAAACGGGAAAATGTTCATACGTTACAATAGGATGTAGATCCTTTTAATCTGAATATTCTGCTCCCATATTTCCCAGACGCGCACAGACAAAACATGCACGTCTCCACTCTGTCGAGACATACAATAGTTTTTTGGGACGTTTAAAGTGGCACGTTGTATAGTAGTTGGTCACGGGTTTGTTTGTGAATATTATTGACCGGGTTTATTAACAGAGCAATCAACAGAACGATTACGAGTATCAAGGGATCAAAAGGACGATGAAAAACAGCCATAAAATTGTGGAATATTAAACATGTCAAAAGTCTGTAGACTTGTAGGCAAAGTTGTGTGGTTGTATGTTGAGGTTTGTGGTTGTACAATGAAGTTTGTGGTCGCAAGTTTGCTTTAACAAATCTGTAATCTCGTTTTGCAAGCTTGTATATTTATGTCCATACTTGCATGCTATTTTTGCATGTGGGTAAAATTAGGTTTGTGCTTGTAAGTTATATTTTACAAGCTTGCATAATGAACTGTGAAAACATTTTAAAAAGTTGCAAATCTGTAATATTATATTTGAATAAATTCAGCTGGAATTACAAGCATATTTCTTTTCCAGACTTGCAACAAAAACGTTACGGCAAAGAATACTGCGTGGGTGCTTGTTTGCGCATGCTCAAATTTTTGATGTTTACTATGTGCATGTTTTGTAATTAGAGGGTCGTACTCGTAAGATTGCCCTTTTTTTTTTCGAGGGTCGTACATCTTTACGCTTGCCCGTTTTTCTTGCTTCATTTTGTGCTCAAAGTTAATGTGTTAGAAGTAAAATGGGCAAGCATAAAGACTTGAGCAACTTTGACATGGGCCAAATTGTGACGGCTAGACGACTGTGTCAGAGCATCTCCAAAACTGCAGCTTGTGAAGGATTCTGGCATTTTAAAAGACTTATTAGTGAGTCTTTTTTCTAGTATTTTTTTCTAGTATACCTGTTCAATATTTATCATTCAATTGAACGGCTGGAAACAGATTCTCTAACATGATGCCAGGCAGGATTCATAAGCGGTCCTCCAGCTCAGTGCTCTGAAACCAACGGCTGTTTGATTTACGTTTTCAAAAATCAAATACAATAAGCTGCAGCAGCATAAAGAAATGTTCAAACTGATAATTGGATGGAGGTTGCTATAATGAATGTATTTCATTATTTATTGTCTGATAATTGTCCATATAGGACACACTACTCAATCCTTACTTAACATATTGATTATTGAATAAATAATATGATAGAAACCGCTTTATACAACCCAGCCTCTAAATAAGTTAGACTCATGAAAGACTGAGTCATTCAATTAAATCGTTCAATTGAACGGTGAGCAATTTCCCCGGCAAACGGGGGACCTACATGATATCAGGTAGTCAATGTTATGACTGATCAGTATATATTCCCATCAGCTACATGAGACAACGTATGAAAGCGATGCCTGGATTGACTAATGACATCGGTAGGGGTCCCTGGACAAAAAAGTTTGAAGACCCCCCGGTATAAAATGAATATACATTAAAGTCTGCGATTTTGGCCACTGGTTTTGGAAGTGGCACTATTGAGCTAAAAAGCATCCCCAAAAATGTTGTATTGTCATGTATTTGTACACTCATGATATGCGCCCTGTGATCACAATCCACTCGATTTTAGAAATTCATGGCTAACTGAGATGACAGCGATTCTACTTAGGGTTTACTTACATAAAAACTGAATATTACACATCCAGGCCAAAATTAGTAATTTAACACGTTATTTAGCAGGTTAGACTGCAACTTTACTAAATGTACTGTTAAGATCAATTTACCTCTCGGGCATCCATGACTGTCCCGACACCCACAGTCAAGGCCATGGATGGGACTTTTGACAGGTCATTTCCAAAGAAACGGGCATTTGCTACTATGGTGTCCTTTGCTAAGGTCTTCACTCTGGTCCTGGAGACTAGACTGGAGCCTGGCTCATTGAAGGCAATGTGGCCATCTGGTCCAATACCTTGAGGGAGAATTAAGATTTGGATTTCATACCCAGCATCAGATCAACATGTGAATACCATTTCCATGTCTCTCCTGTATAAAAAAGTTATATGTCTTTATGCTTACACTAGTGAGCTATTGTGCAAATGCAAAGACGTGGCTACCATGAAACTACCCTAATTAGGGTCTATGCATATATAAATAGCATGTTTCACATCCTGGCCAAAATGGGAGGTTTAAAACAATAATTATATAAAAATAAACCTAATTTAAGAAAAAATGTATGTATAATTAAGTGTATTTTTGTAGTAATGTAATAATAAGCTATTTTTGAGTCTACATATTATAAAAAAAGTGTATTAAAAATGGTTTGAGTAAACTATTACAAAAGCACTAGAGGCACAACTTGCTTTGTTTGGTGTGTGATGAAATGTCAGGCCAAGATGAAAAGATTGCTATTCAGTCACTAAGGAAAAAAATAAAATATATTTACACCAGGCCAAACTCAGCCCAAGACCTGACCAAAACATCCTTAAAAAGTACCCAAATCGCTTGAAGTAAATATTTCACTCTCTTGCTCATCAGGCAACTCTCTTAGCTAGAGCTAGCAGCAGAGATGTCAGAAAAATGTATGTTTGAAACCACACAGCTGACATTTATCATACAAAGTCTACATATTATGTACCCAAAGCAGTTGGGCTTCTCGAAGTTGGGGTACTTTGTGAAAGAACATATGTTTTTCATGCAAATGCTCATACTCAAATGTATATCTAGTGCATTAGTGTGACAGAGCCTTATAAAATATTGACATTACAATATTACTCTCACTAGCTCAACCCTGACCTACCTGAAAGTTTGAGCTGCCTGATTAGTGTCAATTACTTGAAGCAATTTAGGAACATAAACAAATGATAGATATTCATCATTGTTCCCCTTTAAAGAAATCTCCAAGGGTGCTAGAGTTGAGGTAGTGGCCTAAGCTCCTGACTCCTGTCTACACATGCCCCTTGGAATATCTATGTCAAAATACAATTTAAAACATTGTTAGGAGATGTACTTACTTCCCTGCAGTGTAAGTATAACAACTGACCTCCCACAAACAGGTTGATTCCCCCAGCCTGGGCAATCTTCTTCTCAAAGGCTTCACACTCTGCTTCCAGGTCAGTGACATTGCCATCCAGGATATGGACGTTACATGGGTCAATGTCAATGTGTTTGAAGAAGTTATTCCACATATAGGAGTGGTAGCTTTCAGGGTGGTCCCGGGGAAGGCCTATGGTAAATGTGTTCTTCTTACTAGGTATAATTAGATTTCTTAAAAATGTTATAGCATTGCACCAATTGAGAGAACTTGCAAGTAAGCATTTAATTTTACTGCATACATACAGTAATCTGCATACTGCCTATAACTAACAACTAAATTATTAGGAAGATGTTTTCTCTTCAGTGCAGGAGTATAAAGGCCTATGCATTACGATGGAGAAACATCAACTGGCAATGTCAAGCCTCATTCCACTTAATTGGCTGCACTACAAATTGGCTAAAATGGGAAAAAGAACATAACTTGATCTGACATTCTTGATTTAAAAACTAATTCCAGTTTCACAGTGCAATTTTAATTCTGCAAAGTCAGCTGAACTCCATGGAGCAGCCAGTCACTTTCGACTTCCCTCAGGGTATAATTACGAGCTGAGTTGGCATATTTTTTCTCGCTGCAAGACTTCAACACTCTTTGACTCCATGTCCTTACATCTAGTAGGCATACATCTAAAAACAGACTGTCGGATATTTTGTTTGTTTAAAAAATGCAGTATACAATTTTGGTCTAACGTTGCAAAACTGGCAAAGTTGAGCTCAAAAGTGTCCCTGCAAATTAAGTATGTAATTTGCTGTGTCAACATCACATCACATGTCCCAGACTGCACCTTTGCTTTGGCTAAGTAATCTGTACCATAGATTCAAACTTACCCACATACTCATCCATGTTGAAGGTCTTCACATATTTGAAAGAAAGATCCCCGCTCTTGTGATACTCTATTAACTTTTTATAACAGCCGAAAGGAGTGCTTCCTAAACAATGATTTTTTTACAGTAAGAATGGGCAAAGGGTTAATAATTAGCAAATGTTGTCTTCAAATCTGATGTTTAAAAAAAGACAAAGTCTTCAAAATAAAAATGCTTTTTGCACATTTCCGCCAAATTAAACTATGGCTCGCTAATGTACATATTGTTTCTGTCTATTAACGGAAATGTACCTGTAGGTAATCCCAGGGTGAAGTATCTGTCGGCACTGGCCTTAAACTGGATGATTTTGTTGCGGATGTATTTGGCTGCCCATTCACTGGCCTCGTTATAGTCCTCCAGGATCACGAGTCTCATTTTAGATGTGTTGAATTGAAAAAAACTCTAGCGGAATAATAACAAGTTAGGCTACATATAGAACGAGCTAGTTATCTAATCAAATGTATCGTCAATTTGATCATAGCAAATAAGATAACAGATTAAACAAATAATCACTGATTATAAACTAAACGTTTCATGATGTAGCTAGTTACAGTACTTTTAGCGTAAAAGATAGTTAGCTAAATTCTAGACACAGTTTCCAACCAAATGAGTAGCTAACATCAGCCAACTACAAATAAAAAAGAGGATCTGCCCCGCATTTCTAACTTGTTTATGACCGAAAAGCACACACATTATACCGACTTGCCTACAGTATAATTTGCATGTAATGTTGTAGCTACGTCTCACCCTCTGAAATATAATCTGTTTCCACTGCACAGGTTTTTCGTGCAGTTTTCTGAAAATAAAATACAGAAATATGATGCATAAATAAATGTCATTAACTAGGGCTGAATTAAAATTACACGCGAGAATCCGATGGCCACTCCAGTATCGAAGAGTCGTTCGCTTATGTTGTGCAAAGAGGATTTTGCAGCATTTAAGTCTTGAACGTAGCACGTTTGAATAAAGGAAGTTCTTGTGATTGCGGTTGGTTGACAATTGTTGCTATAAATGTATTCACAGAAGGAAATATGTGACTATAAATAAAAATCGTAGTTGATGTCATGAATCAAATGATTTTACTTATGATACTTGGAGAAATAGTTAACAATATTAATGTAAATTTAAACTTCACATTTTATTTTTAGAGGAATAGTCTCCACCTTATAGATATTCAGTTAATACCTTACGTATCACCATTAATCGAAAACAAACAATACAACTTAAGGAAACCCATTAAAGCATGGATGTATTAAGAGAACGATATCTCACGGCGGATATTACGTTTACGAGGAATCGGATACTACTCGCGCACGGAAGTAAACATTCTCCAATGAATTTAGTGATGGGTGTTTCTATTCTCCTCAGGGACACGAACTGGACACGTATCTTTTGATTCAGTTCACTAAAAAGTTTGTGTATA
>JACXGM010015057.1:5377-21679 GCA_016801145.1 Umbra pygmaea | reverse complement strand
CAGTGGCACCTGAGAAATGTTCCTCATGAAAATGGTTTCCCCTCAGTGGCACCTGAGAAATGTTCCTCGTGAACATGAAAATGGTTCCCCCACAGTGGCACTTGAGAAATGTTCCTCATGAACATGAAAATGGTTCCCCCACAGTGGCACCTGAGAAATGTTCCTCATGAACATGAAAATGGTTCCCCCACAGTGGCACCTGAGAAATGTTCCTCATGAAAATGGTTCCCCCTCAGTGGCACCTGAGAAATGTTCCTCGTGAACATGAAAATGGTTCCCCCACAGTGGCACCTGAGAAATGTTCCTCATGAACATGAAAATGGTTCCCCCACAGTGGCACTTGAGAAATGTTCCTCATGAACATGAAAATGGTTCCCCCACATATGGCACCTGAGAAATGTTCCTCATGAACATGAAAATGGTTCCCCCACAGTGGCACCTGAGAAATGTTCCTCATGAAGGGGCGCAGATGGTTCAGTGGGTAGGGAGTCAGACTTGTAGTCAGAAGGTTGCCAGTTCAATTCCCGACTGAGCCAAATGTCATTGTGTCCTTGGGCAAGACACTTTACCCTAATTGCTCCCAGGTCGTTGCTGTAAATAAGAAATTGTTCTTAGTCAACTTACCTGGTTAAATAAAGGTTAAAAAAAAAAATGACCATGAAAATGGTTCCCCCACATTGGCACCTGATAAATGTTCCGCATGAACATGAAAATGGTTCCCCCACAGTGGCACCTGAGAAATGTTTCTCCTGAACATGAAAATGCTTCCCCCTAAGTGGCACCTGAGAAATGTTCCTCATGAACATGAAAATGGTTCACCCACAGTGGCACCTGAGAAATGTTCCTCATGAACATAAAAATGCTTCCCCCACCGTGGCACCTGAGAAATGTTCCTCATGAACATTTTCTTCTTAGACTGTAGCCATTTATATCCCTCCATCATTCATTCGCCTAAGCATGGCCATGATCCACATACAGTTTTTTTTCCATACTTGGCTTTTTTGTTTCAGCAATTAAACACTGTTCTTCGTGGGGGCTAAATACCCCACCTTACCCTAAATTACCCATTTCAATTTAAAACATTTGTCTTTTGGAAGTGCTGGTAAACTATAGATAGAAATTAACTTATCTTCCTACACTATACAAAATGGTTTCTGTGCCTGATACACAACTTTAGAAATAGCTTAAACAAAATAAATTGTAGCCAATAGAGTTCCAAAATTCTAGCCTACCTGGAAAAACTTTAAAGGGGAATAGCTCAAAATTTCAGTACAATTGTGTCAACATTTAATGCACCATACAAGTCCCATTGTTCCTTCAATTACAGTGATTGATATTCCATTTTAAAGCTCTGAATCTGTACTTTCTTTCACAAAATACTTTGGTGGCCGTAAGCCTATAGGTGGTGGGTCAAAATGTTCCTACTATGCCAGGTCACTTCCTAAAACTCCGAACTGTGTTCTTTTTTTAAGTTTCCAGTTTACTTGAAAACACCACAACAATGCAGGCCGATTGTAAGGTGAACAGTGTGTAGGGCAGTACCCCGTACAGACACCAGATGGGGAACATGGATAGGAGATGGGGCGGTTTGTGGGAATGAAAAATACAGAAGTAGACTTGTTGCCGCGCAGTAGCAGACTGACCGTTATTGAGCTTTCACAAAATGTCGCCTATGGAAACATGCAGAATATATATGTATACTTTTCACCTTTATTTAACCAGGTTACTAGATTGAGAACAGGTTTATTTTCATTCGCGGCCTGCGATTATCAGTATGCTAACACAATATTCTAGAGCCATTTTAGTATAATGACGGCGATAGAACATTGTTTTAGGAAGAACTGAAAATTGTAAACCATAGGTTTCAATAATGGATCAAGATTAATTTGTCATTGGAGAGTATTGTGCATGCATTTTATATTCATTTTTTCCCCTCGAGAACATGAGATGAAAAAATACCAGAAGCCGGCAGGAGCTACTACTTGAAATGCATTTCGAATTTGGCTTATAGCCAGCACTTCTGTTATGGTGGATGATTCGATTTTTTATTTATGGAATATAGAAAAAAAATACAACATGTAGGTTTGTTTTTGGAGGGGAAAGTGATTATCTTGGTGTCTTGGACAGGCAAATGCATGGCTGGGTGACAGGAAGGAACAGGCCTACAGGTTTCTATTTAATCTAAATAACTTCACACAGCTATTTTATTTTCAATCAGCAGGAATACATCTCTAAAGTAACATATCCGATTGCCTCAGTAGAATATCATAATCATACAATATAGCCGTATAATGTCTCCAGAAAGTTAAGGAACTCACATGTTCGTTTGCTGTTTTTTCTTAGTATGACCACAACAATAAAACATTTCGCTATTTATATCCACAACTGAACTGCGCACAACATTCTACATTCGAATAAATGAGCATATTGTTCGGTGAGGTAAACTCATTGTTACGGTAAAAAGCAACACTATCGAGAATCAGGTCATAGGATTAGTTTAGGTCGGCATAACAATGAATTAAATATTAGTGTATAAATTATGAATTTTTTTCGTGGATGGCAGACAAACCAAAGTGCTTGTGTCTCTAATCAAGGACAACGTGGGGAGAGGCTGCCTGCGCGTTCACAAACCATCCCCATCGCTCTGTGACCGACAACGGGAACGCGCAGTGGACCGTACGTCCTCAGTAGCGAGAGAAAAGGAGCCTCCGGATTGCACCGCATCATCCAAACGGGGGAAAATGTTTTCTCCGCCGCCTACTGTCACTGGTATACGCGTGGAGAAAAGTCCCGTAAAACGATCAACTGTTGAGGAAGACACTTGATTTGACCACTATCTGTGATATAAAGTGGACCTAAGCCAAAAATTGCCAGTTAGAAAAAACTGCAAGGATTGGGAAATTATCTTTTGGACAGGTAAGCTGATTAGTATCAGGAAGTAAAATTATGTATAGAGTGTAGCATCATTTATCATTTGTTATACTGCAATATGTGGATAACCAGGATTAGATGGATGTATTAGCACAACGTTAAACCCTGACTCCATTTCACATCTATAATTCATGTAAATCTCCTTATAAAGCAAGAGAAATAACGTATTCTCTATTTTAGTTGTATGGGAAATTCACTGTATTAAACTTTATCTTGAATAAACTTCGGACTTCTGAATAAAAACGAACATGAACAATGAATCTTTGAGACACATCCGCTTCAGCACCAAGGACAGAGAATCGGCTGAGCGCTGCAGTTTGCGCCAACACACCTTTGCACCATTTACGCTCACTGGTCATAATGTGAAATATTAAAATAACAAAAACTTACGCTTAAAAATAATTTTACAATTTATTTTAGTCAATTTTGATTTTGTGTTAAATTGGAGCCAAATTAAATGGTTCGAATTCTGATAATTATACCGTCTAAGCCAAAAATGTGAGTTTACATTGTTACTTAAATAACATTAACATCGTATTGTAAAGTCGTTTTACAGACTTGTGGTGAACTGTATTTCGTGGAGACGTGAGCTGTCGTAGCCGTTTCACCCCGTCCCACAACCTTTCTCCGTGGCGCAGCCTCCTGTATCAGCGCAACAGGATGTCTCAATGCATGTTATCTTGATCATATATGTGTACACGATGATATATTACCTTTAGATCTTGAAGAATTAAATAGATTTGCAATGAATTGAAGATTTTAAATGTCCTATTTTATCTAGAGACAGGTAGAGGAGCATATAATGCTTGGTTGAAAGGGCATAACATGTTTTTTCTTTGTTGGTTTAGGGATTTTGACCAAACCACTTTTGGTTACTGTCCCATTGATGTAAACACAAGGTTACCTGCCACCCACTAACAGTGTAATTTATCCCGAATGGTTGATTGATTAACACCCTATCCTTGTATGCTTTTAGGTGAGCAACATGATCTCGTGCAGGCTGGTCTGCGTCCTAGCAGTCTGGACGTCTGTGCTGGGCGTCGTTCAGAGTTGCCCAGAGCCTTGCACCTGTTCGTTTAAAAATGCCCACCAGTTTGCAGACTGTGCCTACAAAGAACTGCTTCTACTTCCTGTCGGCTTTCCTCCCAATGTTACCACCCTGTCTCTGTCTGCCAACAAGATCAAACACCTGGAGGCCAAGAGCTTCATCAATGTCACCCAGGTGTGTTCCTGTCTCTATGTACCCGTGTGTCTCTATGCACCCAGGTGTGTTCCTGTCTCTATGTACCTGCCCCTGTGTGGTTCAGCTTAGCTGTAAGAAGTGGATTTTAATGTTTTACATTACAAGTGATGGGCTGGGTGTATCTGTTAAATTAATAAAGTATTGTTCTTCAGGTGACCTCTTTATGGCTGGCCCACAATGAGATAGTGAGCATTGAGAGGGACACCTTAGCCCCACTGATCCAGCTCCGCAACCTGGACCTCAGCTACAACAAAATCATCATCTTCCCCTGGGAGGACCTGGTCAACCTCACTGTCCTTCAGATGGTCAAGATGAACAACAACGAGATGATCAACCTTCCTAAAGATGCCTTCTCCACTCTCAAAGATCTGAGGTCCCTTAGGATCAACAATAACAAGTTCACCACCATAGTCCAGGGCACTTTCAGTTCCCTGAGCTCCATGTCACATCTGCAGATCTACAACAACCCATTCACCTGCTCCTGCAGTCTGGAGTGGCTGAGAGACTGGATCACAAATTCTAAGATCTCTGTGCAAGAGCAGGACTCTATCCTCTGCGAGGCCCCTGAAGATCTGCACGGGAGCATGGTTACCAAGATGCCCAAGCTAAACTGCAAGGCCCCGATGGTGTCAATTACCTACCAGCCTAACCTGGAGAACACAGAGCTCTATGAGGGCTACAGGGTGATTCTCAACTGTGAGATCAAGGGCAACCCCAGCCCCAAACCAGACGTCAGCTGGGAAGTGGCAAATGCAGGGAACCAGAAGTTCATTTTCAGTTTGCCCTCGGAGATCAACGAGTCAAGTGAAACGCCCGTCAATGATAAAACCACCAACGACCGGTTCCTGGTGTTCCAGAATGGGACCCTGCTCATCCCGCGCATCAGTAAGAACGAGGAAGGGCTCTACATCTGTTCGGCTGTCAACGAGCTGGGTAGAGCAGACAGCAACGTGAAGCTTGTGGTTACTGGCACTACAAAAATAGCTAATAACAACATGCCTGCCACACCAGCTGTTAAGCCTCACCTATCTGGTGGGAAAAAGCATGAGCCGAAGATCACCAACAGTGTGAATACCAACAGTGTGATCAATTGGCCCAAGTTGGACTCCGGAAAAACCAAGACTGTTCCAACTGGGTCTTCTGTCAAACATGGTGAGGGCTCAGATGACATGCAATTTGCCAGTAAGTGTGGCATCAGCGACGGCACTCAGTACATCTCCAACCATGCATTCAACCTCAGTTTAGACGAGCTGAAACAGTACACTTTTGATTTCGGTGTCATCGCATTGGAAGTGTCTGAGACAGAGGCCAAAGTTCAGCTCAACCCTCTGCAGCTGTCCAACAGTAAGAGCACCCTCCACCTCAGCCACAATGACAACCTGGAGACGGTGAACAAAGAGCCCTTCAGCCTCTATCAAACCTCCAGCAAGAAAGCACCCCTCGACATGTTATATCTGTGTGTCAATACTGGGAATGGCCACTCCGTAGTGCAGTGGTCCAAGATAGAGGAAGGGATCAATGCCTACAAGTTTCGGCACCTGAAACCAGGAACTAACTACACCCTGTGTCTGACCTACGGAGGCCAGGACTGTCAGGTGCAGGTTGTCTTCACCACAAGGAGGAAGATCCCGTCTCTGCTAATTATTGTGGTGGTAAGCACCTTCCTGTTGGCCCTGGCAACCGTACCGCTGTTGGGAGCCACCTGCTGTCATCTGTTATACAAATACCAGGGAAAGACGTACAAGTTGATCATGAAGGCAGCCCAGCACAACCCGGATCAAATAGAAAAACAGATTGATTTCGATCCTCGGGCGTCGTTTGTGGAGTCTGAGAAAAATTTTAACCCCAGTGAGATGGGAGACGGGGGAGAAGGGGGAGAAAGGGGGGAGGGGGATGAGGAGGTAGAGGGGAGTGTTGCTACAGAGTCTATCCCCGGCTCTACTTCTAAATTCGAGGTGGGTTCGGAGTACAGCGATAGATTACCGTTGGGCGCAGAGGCGGTGAACATCTCTGAGGACGGTAATGGTAACTACAAAGAGCCGAGCCGCTGAGCCGAGCTGTGTGACGCTACCGGAGGAGAGAGAGATTGTAAAATAGTTTCAGTCAGCTACATTTTAAAAACAGGTAACTCACCTATCATTATTTACCGTAAATATGATAGCCCTGATCAAGGTGGATAGCTCATTGTACATCAGAAAGTAAGTGATCCGTTATAATTCAAGAGATTGTCGAAATGAATAGTTGTGCCGTAAATCTAATGGTAACATTGCACATATTAAACAGACAATATTACAGTAGCAATCTGCTACTGCAAGCACAGTTTTTTACAGTACAAACAGACCTCATAATTAGAAAAGAAAAGTCATTGGGATGTCCCCTTTATGCAGGGCGTAGGCTAGCTGTTAATCGTTGTGAGCGTCACTCGGGCATCACGTTCAGCAGGTTGCAGTGCTGGACAGCACAACGCG
This sequence comes from Umbra pygmaea, assembly GCA_016801145.1. Taxonomy (NCBI): domain Eukaryota; kingdom Metazoa; phylum Chordata; class Actinopteri; order Esociformes; family Umbridae; genus Umbra; species Umbra pygmaea. The sequence goes on along the minus strand of JACXGM010015057.1, from coordinate 15,037 downwards.
CGCCGCCACGCGTCCGCCACCTCGCGCACCGACCGTTATATTCATTGTTGTGTGAAATGATCAAAAAGAGAGCATCACTGTATGTTGTCAAGGCACATGCGTGTCTGGGCTAAAACCCGGGTAGCCTAACATTCAACGGCTGTTTCATGTAGTGTGGGACTTTTTAAACATAAAAACGAAACGGGTGCTCGCTATTGTACTTTCGCTTTTTTTTCTAAGATTGTAAAGTGTGTTCGTTTCATGGCATGGTACCACGACAACGTATTTGCTCCATGTGTGTTTTTTAATTAACTTTGGCTAAATGAATTTAGGTATTCTTCTTAATGTCGATAATGTATGTGATGTAAACGACTAGTAAAATTAAGAAAATGTTTCTCTGTTTTTTTAAATAAAAGTATACATGGTCAGTTTTTAAAGTATGATCAAATGACGCTTTAAATAGCTTATTGTGGCTTTGAGTGTCCTGTAATTTCGCCTTGTCCGTTTTTGTGAGCTTTACTGTACCAACGATGTTGTACAAATACCCTCAGACCTTAAGATTTTTTATATGATTTTATGTACGTGAAATTAATAAAATTTCCAAAAGCATATTTGCATTCTCGCATTTTATGTCATTGGGTAAAAAACATATTTTTAATTATAAATTGAGCGGATGTACGTCTACAAACTGCTTTAAAGTAAAATCCAGAAACAAACGTTTGCTGTAGCCTAAGGTTTATAGGGCGTTGGCCATACTTTTTTGAGTAAAGGCATGTTATTTTATCAGGCATGATCGAAAGCAGTCTAATTGTTTTAGCAAATGTTTATTTCTGTTTCATTGAGACCTTTTTCTCGCTGAAATGAGAGATATTTTTTAAGAATTACTTGGATCAGCGTAAGCTATTAAGATCTTGCAAACACTAAAAACATTATATTTCTTTCTATATTTCAGAAACTGCGAAAAAAAGACATTAAAAAATATGCATATGCAATATGTATATTTTTAATATACAAACACTTTATATATACATATATATATATTTGTTTTTGTATAGCTATATATTTTTACCAAACCTAACGGATTACCGCAATATGGGAACAGGCAGTATCGGCATCCTGACTGTCCGGGTGGTACAGTATATTAGGCTCTGAGGCGGGATTCAACAGTCGGAGAAATCAGCCATATAGCCTAATCTGTTATTCTTTTTATCCGACTGCAATAATATGTTTAATAGCCTATTGATATTACTAGAATATTGACAGTACGTCTTGTTACGTAATTGCTAAAATACATAAAGAAATTGAAAAATATTTAAAAACATCTGTTTGTATCAATAGTAAATATATTTACATTCAGTATAACTATTTAGGCTATGATCGAATGTTCCGTCAAAAACACCATGACTGAAAATAAAGTGGTATGTTTAACTTCGTATGAACGAAATTCCTTTATTTTTACACACAGTTTCCATACAAACGTAATTAGTTATTTTTTACTTTAGTTGTAACTTGATGATAATCAACCATTAGGTAATTAATTGCACTCAAAAAACAAAGCTAAATCACTTTTGAAATACATACAGTGCAATGACATTATGTGAAGATATCAAAACTAAGAATCCAGATCAAATATCAAGTGAATTTGATAACATTTTCCAACCTTTTCACAGCTATCAATGAAAAAAAAACAATCCAAACATTCAACATTACAGTAGATTGTCTACAGTAAAGACATCTCAAACTAAATGTGTCCACTGGTCCCAAATAAGTTATTTTTTTAGAGTAGGACTATAAATTGACTAGCCTGGGATCTGAAATGAATTGTAACATTTTGCTGTAGTAATTTATACCAATATGTGTAACAATGAACACATTGAAAATCAACATGAACTTCAAAATCTTCCATAACAGAACATTCTGTACTATACCTCCTAAAAAGTCAAATTTTCTAACTGTGCATGAATGTTCAGAATACCCTGGAACCCAAACTGATATTGTTTTGGAGATTATCAGTCAGGCTTTGAATATATATCACAATCAGTACCACACTACCTTTCTTGCTGGAATAGAATCTGAACCAAAAACAGCGAACAAACAAACAAACAAAAAACAAGCAATGCAAACATCTACAGTAGAATGTGTTCCAATATATTAGCTCTTATTCGACGGTGCAATAGACAGGAAAACATATTAATATCACCACCCAGACCCATAAGAAAATAATGAAAACCTTTGATTTTCTAACATTGTAATTATTTATTGATTCACTCTGAGTTAATGAGACATGTTTAGGAAACGCTGAGCTCAGCAGCCTGATTTCAAGTCAGAATATCTACAGACGTAAGTGCACTTATTTCAGACAACTACATTCACTTCTATGCATTGACATAATACTATAGATTATTTGCCCTAGAGCCATACATACATCAATACATACAAGAAATAAAATACACCAGTAATATTTATTTTCATTACATTCAGGAAGTACACTGAAATTACAGTTCCAGTTAATTTATTGTTATTGAAATACATGAAGGAAAATTGAAAAGGAAATCTCTGTTTGCTTCCTGAATTGTAATGGATATGTTCCATTTTAGTTAGATGCTGCTTGTGTCTCCTTTTCTGCCTCCTTGTTCCCTGCCTCCTTGTTCCCTGCCTCCTTGTTCCCTGCCTCCTTGCTGCTGCCAACCCTAGGGGCCTGGTTGAGTGTTCCGTTGAGAAAGCCATCATTGCTCTGATGCTGGAAGTGCTTTCTAGAGCCCACAAGGGAGGGGTTGTTCACCAGTGTGTAGAGAAGCTGCCAGTGCCGCCGCGCACGTTTGGACCTGCTAACCTTGGACTGCTGCTTTTCCTTATTTACAAGCTGGATACCTAGGAGAAACACAGACACGCAACATATATGACAACAGCTAGATACCTAGGAGAAACGCAGACACGCAACATTTATGACAACAGCTAGATACCTAGGAGAAACCCAGTGATGCAAAAAGAATTTCAGCCTTGGCTGACAATAAAGTTGTATCGTATCATAAACACAGACACACAATGTATATGACAACAGCTAGATATCTAGGAGGAATACAGACACACAACCTATATGACAACAGCTAGAAACCTAGGAGGAAAACAGACACACAACTTATATGACAACAGCTAAGATTCCCTGTACCAGCACTGACCACACAGCCTCAGAGCATGATGGAACCTCCACCAAATTCTACTGTGGGAAGCAAGTGTTTGTCTTGGACTGCTGTGTTCTTTTGCTGCCATGCACAACGCCCCTTGTTATGACCAAATAACTCCCATCTTTGTTTCATCAGTCCACAGCACCTTCTTCCAAAATGAAGCTGGCTAGTCCAAATGTGAATTTACAAACCTCAAGCGACTCTGTGGCTTGTGTGCAGAAAAGGCTTCTCCTGTACAGCTTCTCCATGTGCAAAGTGTGCTGAATTGTTGAACGATGCATAGCGACACCATCTGCAGCAAGATGATGTTGTAGGTCTTTGGAGGTGGTCTGTGGGCTGTTTTTGACTGTTCTCCCAATCTTTCGCCTTCACATCTCCGATATTTTACTTGGCCTGCCCCTTCTGGCCTTAACAAGAACTGTGCCTGTGGTCTTCAATTTCCTAACTATGTTCCTCACAGTGGACACTGACAGCTTAAATCTCTGCAATAGCTTTTTGTAGCTATCATACATAATAAAAACTGACTCATACATTATCAGTATAACCAACTGACAGAAACACACTGTCAATACTCTGATCTGAACACTACGCAGTACACACATCCTAAATCACTGATTTGATCTTATCTGAACACAACGCAGTACACACATCCTAAATCACTGATCTGATCTTATCTCAACACAACGCAGTACACACATCCTAAATCACTGATTTGATCTGATCATATCAAAACACAAAGCAGTACACACATCCTAAATCACTGACCTGATCTTTTCTCAACACAACGCAGTACACACATCCTAAATCACTGACCTGATCTTTTCTCAACACAACGCAGTACACACATCCTAAATCACTGACCTGACCTTATCTGAACACAAAGCAGTACACACCATAGATATCCATAATAAAGGCTAGATGACTTAAGGCGGAGTCTCTAACGTCATCACCGGTGGCCATCTTGTCACAGACAAGCTTGGTGGGCTCTATGGTACCTAATGTAAGGTGAGTGATCACAAATACTCTAATCTCGCTGAAATCTTGACGGATTTACAAACGGTTTAGTTTCTTACAAATGTTAATAACGTGGCTATTATTCTGGATGCTTTATATAAAATATGCAATTTTTTTAAAAAGTATGCAGTGTCATAACTACATTTCTGACATTTTTAACAAACCAAACCGTTTTAAAATCGGTAGAAAATTGAGCAAGTTATGGTTATTTGAAAGTACATGCACCATTAACACACAATGTTATGAGTAAGCGAGCTGTCTGTGGCAAGATGGCCGCCAGGTGCGGACGTCGACCTCCATTGGCCAGCAGCGCGGACGAGAAATCTAGCCTTTATTATGGATATCTATGGTACACACATCCTAAATCACTGATCTGATCTTAGCTAAACACAACGCAGTACACACATCCTAAATCACTGATCTGATCTTATCTGAACACAACCCAGTACATACATCCTAAATCACTGATCTGATCTTAGCTAAACACAACCCAGTACACACATCCTAAATCACTGATCTTATCTTAGCTAAACACAACCCAGTACATACATCCTAAATCATTGATCTGATCTTAGCTAAACACAACCCAGTACACACATCCTAAATTACTTATCTGATCTGATCTTAGCTAAACACAACCCAGTACACACATCCTAAATCACTGACCTGATCTGAACACAACGCAGTACACACATCCTAAATCACTGATCTGATCTTATCTGAACACAACTCAGTACAAACATCCTAAATCACTGATCTGATCTTAGATAAACACAAAGCAGTACACACATCCTAAATCTCACTACTATGCCAGGGGCGTAGAACCAGGGGTGTTTGGGCTGTAGCAACATCAGGCTGAAGCCCCCTTTGGTCTACAAAAATGAAAAAGTCAATTGCCAGCAGGCATCTGTGTGATCAACATCTCTGTTTGAATGATAAGGTCTAGAAGATAATTACGCATGACGATGCTGCAGACCTCCTGCAAATGTTTTATTTTACTTTTTAAATTGAACCTTTATTTACTAAGAACAATTTCTTATTTGTAGCAACGACCTGGGAGCAATAAGGGTGAAGTGTCTTGCCCAAGGACACAATGACATTTGGCTCAGTCGGGAATCGAACTTGCAACCTTCTGACTACAAGTCTGACTCCCGACCCACTGAGCCATCTGCGCCCCTAATTCATCAGACAGCCTCAATAACATGCGTCCTACCGAAGATAAAGACCCCCATGGTGGAATCTTAAGTAATGAGACCACCCCATCAATCTGTTAAACGACCAAGCAATCTAATTAAACAGCTAGGATTAACAGTCTGTCCCACCAGCTTAGCTGATGGTTATAAAGCTATGTTTATACAGGCAGCTCAACTCAGATTGTTTTCCCAATTATTGACAAAAGAAATTCTTATTGGTCAAAAGACTCATTTTTAAAAAGAAACCAGTATTTTAAACATAACCGAATTGTGCTGCCAGGGTAAATGGAGTTGTATGGCTCCGTCTGTCATCACGAGTGTGTGCGTCTGACGGAGATGTCCATGTGATATGCATGGTCACACCACGCCAGAAGATATGCATGGTCACACCATGCCAGAAGCTGATTATTTCCTGACAGATATGATGGAGGCCAACACCAGGATCATGGTGTAAATTAAACCACATCAGACTCTATTTGGACAAATTAAATCAGACCCTGGTTATGCTTCCAGCTTCCCACCATTCGTGACAGACAGAGTTATGACCCAATTATGATAGGCTTGTTCTCAGCCTATCATACAGAGTGCCTAGTGCCTTAGTACCCTACTGCCGTAGTGCCCTAGTGATCTAGTGCCCTAGTTATGCCGCATGGTATATTTGCACACACTCATCTGCACTGTTAGTTATTAATTGTTTATTTGCACAAGCATCATTTGCAGAGCTATGCTCAAGTGTTTTGTATTCCATTGTTGCCATGCCACTGAAGCATACCTAATGATACACCTCTCTAATTTAGAACTGATCATATACTTGTCTTATACTCTGACTGTCCGCACCTTGTATCTTTTTTTGTGTACATAATGTGTTACTTTATGTCATCTTGCACCGTTGCGCTTTATCTTGGCCAGGACACAATTGCAAATGAGAAGCTGTTATCAATTGGCCCAACTGGTTAAATTAAAAGGTTAAATAAATAGTAAAATATAAAAACAGAGAGTCATCCTGTAGCCAGTGTTGTATTCTAATATATTAACCCATACGAAGAATAGAGGCTTTTAAGTAAAGGGCCACAACATGCCCTGTCCCAAGCAACATGACAGCCTGTCCCACGCAACATGACGCCCTGTCCCACGAAACATGACGCCCTGTCCCACGCAACATGTCGCCCTGTCCCACGCAACATGTCGCCCTGTCCCACGCAACATGACGCCCTGTCCCACGCAACATGACGCCCTGTCCCACGCAACATGACGCCCTGTCCCACGCAACATGACGCCCTGTCCCACGCAACATGACGCCCTGTCCCACGCAACATGACGCCCTGTCCCACGCAACATGACGCCTTGTCCCACGCAACATGACGCCTTGTCCCACGCAAACCTACTCCTAGACCCCTAGGTCTTCTCATACACCTGATCCTCCTGCCAGAACCTGTCCTAGACCTCCTGCTATGCTTACCCCTACACCATACCTTCACTCTTACTGTTACTCCTACAGCATACCTTCACTCTTACTGTTACTTCTACAGCATACCTTCACTCTTACTGTTACTCCTACACCAAACCTTCACTCTTACTGTTACTCCTACACCATACCCTTACACTTACTATTACTTCTACACCATACCTTTACTCTTACTTTTAATCCTACACCTTCTCCTATACTAGAACCCTCCCCTGGATGTCCTTCTAGACCTTTTTAGTACTACTGCATTCAGCCCCAGCTCCTAGGCACAAGTGGACAAGGCGGTCACCAAAGGTGTTACAAACCCAGGGGTGCAAATCTGCACGCAGATAAAAAATAAAAACTCTACCCCTGCTGTGTGGATTGTTTCCAGTGCCCCGAAACAAGTCAAATCAATCGCCTTCTCTCTTCCTTCCTCACGAGCCACACTCGTCTTCCTCGCGAGCCACACTCGTCTTCCTCGCGAGCCACACTCGTCTTCCTCGCGAGCCACACTCGTCTTCCTCGCGAGCCACACTCGTCTTCTTCACGAGACACACTCGTCTTTGTTCTGTGGAAGACTTTTCCTTGTAGTGATAAATTAACAGAACAATAACCAACAAGTTGAAGAAATGCAATGTAGCACAAAAGAAGAGTCTTTACAGTCTTTACATGGATTGTGTGACAAGGGTCAGCTAGATCTCTTTTTTTTTAGAATGTATAGAAATTATTGTTAAATATTACTCTGTACTGTTTGGTCTTCCCTAAAAGCTGTAGATCTTGCGAACATTATGGAGCAGAGACAAAAGATATACAATGTTGGGAAAGGAACTTATAAAATTATGGAAGAAGTTGATTGACTGTAGAATGCAGATATCTTTAGGATACAAAAGGAAGGAGGCCTTGAAGCTCACAGCATAGGGTCGTCTGTGTTAAATGCTAATGGAATTGGGGGGAAGCAAATCCAAGATCTACTTCAAAGCAACAGGTTTACTTACATACAGTTGCAAAATGGGAGAGAAAATGCATCTCCTGTCAGCATATCATTGGTGGGTTTGAATTCAAAATGTTACAGAACTGGCCAATTGTTATCAGTATCAAGTTCTGTTGAGTGATGTCATGATGTCTATATGTTTTTGGGGAGTCCTGTGGGACTCACTTCTCTCTAGGCTAAAGATGGAAGTCAGGCTTTAATCATTAAAGTCTTATTGCTCTAATTATCATATCTCCAGGACTCTGAGTGCAATTATTTATATACTAAATGCATTAAAAATATACGAAAGTACCTAACTGGTGGTAGTTGGGGCTGAGTTAACTGTTAGCTACTTAGCTGGTAACATTGCAATGTAAGTCCATGGCTAGCCAGGTACACAGAGGATATAGAGAAAGGAAAAAGAAGGAAAAAAGCTCAAAATAAAGGTACTGTGTACTTGACCATTTTGCCAACTTACTGCTCAAATATTAACAAGCTCTTACTACTGAGTTGTGGTTGGTTCACCCAGCTTGTTGAGTTGTGATTGGTTCACCCAGCTTGTTGAGTTGTGGTTGGTTCACCCAGCTTGTTGAGTTGTGGTTGGTTCACCCAGTTTGTTGAGTTGTGGTTGGTTCACCCAGTTTGTTGAGTTGTGGTTGGTTCACCCAGTTTGTTGAGTTGTGGTTGGTTCACCCAGTTTGTTGAGTTGTGATTGGTTTACCCAGCTTGTTGAGTTGTGGTTGGTTCACCCAGCTTGTTGAGTTGTGATTGGTTCACCCAGCTTGTTGAGTTGTGGTTGGTTCACCCAGCTTGTTGAGTTGTGGTTGGTTCACCCAGTTTGCCAGCTAAATATATGCACACGTATAACTACTTTAAGTTGCTCTCGATAAGAGTGTCTTCTAAATGACTAAAATGTAAATGTTTTGGCTTGAAAATAATTTATCAGAGTTTTTTCTAAACCTAGCTAAAAACACATGAAAATAAACTGCGTGTAATAAGTTTCGAGAAGTTAATCAAAGCTTTATGATGGCTGCCTGAGTTGATGTGCCTAAACCATTTAAAATGTTATATCACTCTCCCGACATCTTGCCTAGGGTGCCGGTCATGACTACATTGTCTGGAGCCGTACCATAAGGCTTTCACCGTGCATGCTTACAGCTGCATTCATGCGTGTGGGACAAATTCAGATCCATTAAGTTATGAACGCATCAATCAGCCAGCATCATAGCGCCCTATATCCCACTGCTGGTTTGTTCTTAGTCAACTTGCCTGGTAAAATAACTATAAACAATAAATATACAAGTAAACTAATAAGGAGGTAAACGTCTCCAGTACACACCTCCTCCTATACCAGTGGTCCTCAAACCCTTCCATGGAGGGCCTAGTGTATGCAGGTTTTCACTTTTACCTTGTACAAGCCTGATGGAGTAGCTCACTAATTGGTTAGTATCTCCCCTCACCTGGCAGTCTAGGTCCTAATTGGGCTCTAATTGAAGGGAAAGACCAAAAACCAGCATACACTAGGCCCTCCATGGAAGGGTTTGAGGACCAGTGACTTTACCATACTTACCGACAAGGAGGTGAAAGGCTCTAGTACACACCTCCTCCTATACCATACTGACCCACAAGGAGGTGAAAGGCTCTAGTACACACCTCCTCCTATACCATACTGACCCACAAGGAGGTAAAAGGCTCTAGTACACACCTCCTCCTATACCATACTGACCCACAAGGAGGTGAAAGGCTCTAGTACACACCTCCTCCTATACCATACTGACCCACAAGGAGGTAAAAGGCTCTAGTACACACCTCCTCCTATACCATACTGACCCACAAGGAGGTGAAAGGCTCTAGTACACACCTCCTCCTATA
>JACXGM010015056.1:0-21612 GCA_016801145.1 Umbra pygmaea | reverse complement strand
GACTGCTTCAATGCGGCGTGGCATGGAGGCAATCAGCCTGTGGCACTGCTGAGGTGTGAGGGAGGCCCAGGATGCCTTAAGCAGCCTTAAGCTCATCCAGAGTGTGGGGTCTTGTGTCTCTCAACTTACTCTTCACAATATCCCACATATTCTCTATGGGGTTCAGGTCAGGAGAGTTGGCAGGCCAATTGAGCACAGTAATACCATGGTCAGTAAACATGCACTGTGAGCAGGTGCCAGGTCGTGCTGAAAAATGAAATCTTCATCTCCATGAAGCTTTTCAGCAGATGGAAGCATGAAATGCTCCAAAATCTCCTGATAGCTAGCTGCATTGACCCTGCCCTTGATAAAACACAGTGGACCAACACCAGCAGCTGACATGGCACCCCAGACCATCACTGAGTGTGGATACTTGACACTGGACTTCAGGCATTTTGGCATTTTCTTCTCCCCGTCTTCCAGACTCTGGCACCTTGATTTCCGAATGACATGCAAAATTTGTTGTTGTTTTGTTGTGCTGCTTCTCTGTAGCCCAGGTCAGGCGCTTCTGCCGCTGTTTCTGGTTCAAAAAAGTGGCTTGACCTGGGGAATGCGGCACCTGTAGCCCATTTCCTGCACATGCCTGTGCATGGTGGCTCTGGATGTTTGTACTCCAGACTCAGTCCACTGCTTCCGCAGGTCATCCAAGGTCTGGAATCGGTCCTTCTCCACAATCTTCCTGAGGGTCCGGTCACCTCTTGTCGTTGTGCAGCGTTTTTTGCCACACTTTTTCCTTCCCACAGACTTCCCACTGAGGTGCCTTGATACAGCACTCTTGATACAACCTATTTGTTCAGAAATGTCTTTCTGTGTCTTACCCTCTCGCTTGAGGGTGTCAATGATGGCCTTCTGGACAGCAGTCAGGTCGGCAGTCTTACCCATGATTGCGGTTTTGAGTAATGAAACTCAGTTTTTAAAAGCCTCAGGAATCTTTTGCAGGTGTTTAGAGTTAATTAGTTGATTTAGATGATTAGGTTAATAGCTCGTTTAGACCCTTTTCATGATATGCTAATTCTTTGAGATAGGAATTTTGGGTTTTCATGAGCTGTATGCCAAAATCATCAGTATTAAAACAATAAATGACCTGAAATATTTCAGTTGGTGTGCAATGAATCTGAAATATATGAAAGTTTAATTTTTATCATTACATTATGGAAAATAATGAACTTTATCACAATATGCTAATTTCTTGAGAAGGACCTGTATAATATAGATATAGTGATGTTTGCTTTTTTAATGCAAAATATGTCTTTGTTATTGTTTCGGAAAACTACCTTAAAAGAAAACATCTTGTTTGCAAATCACTGTTCCCTTCAGATGAGAAAGCTTTTTCCACTGCAAAAAAGCTTCAATATTAACAGATATTTCTGAGCAGTTTTCTTTGCTTATACTGAAGAGATTTCTAACTAGAAACTAAATTGTAATAAAATGTGACACAAAAGGCACACTTCCTAATCACTGGATGGATCTCAAAGTTACATTAAAGCCCATGTGGGTGAATCATTATTTTTTCATTAAAGCCCAAGTGCTGTTTTTTTCAGTACATTTCTAACTGCATCATTATCTAGATGCCCATATATGCCCTTACAAGGTGTCACTGAGGATGTTTACCCATTTATCTGTGTGATCCAGGCCTTGATGTTAATGTGTCATGTTAGACCTCATTCATTTTTCTTTTTCACCACAAAATGTACTCTAAGCAACTTCCACATAAAATCAGTTCTTGTTTTTTCAAATGTAGAATAATTGCGGTTTACCTGAAATAAAAAAAACATTTCAGGTTTCAAAAGCCAACTTTAAATCATGTAGTTTTTTAAAGAATAGTGTAGACATTTTAGAACATGTTTTAGGGGTGATCTCCTGAAGTATATGGCTTGTGCAGACAACTAGACAGCCAAATACATTTCAGAAATGAAACCTACAGTAGCTAATTAAACTTGCTAGGTAGCCACGTTTATATCAGCAATGAAGATACGCTTAGCTAGCTTACTGCAGCAGCTCCACTGACACTTTGAGTAATCTTTTCAATGTCTTAACACAAATACAGTTTGGCATTGGAAGAGAAGAGCATTTCAAAGAAATACTTACTGTAAATGTTCGGTTTTTGCAACTTTTTTCTGTGATGTAGTTCACTGCGTGAGCACAAGGAGCAGAGAACGTGGGTAGAGGTCGTTCAAGAACGAATGGCTCTTTTTAGTAAACGATGTGAACCAAATTGCATTCGTGAACAGAGCTGTTAATTTGGCTCAATCCATTGATATTTTTGTATTTTAGGTCAACAAAGATTAATTGCAGTTAATTTCCAATATTAAGTTTGCATATGCCCACTGCAGAAACAGCACACGGTCGAGCGCATCATTGCTTCAATGGTAGGCTATTTAGGGAAACTTCAGGTAAAATATTTACCAGGCGGTTAATTAGAACAGGAAATATGTTACATTTTTGACGGTGATTTAAAGCTGTGCTTTTCAACTTTACACAGTAGTTGTGGCTATTTTGCAATTTTGCAGTTATTTGAAAATAAAAATAAACAAAGAGCCATTCAACAACCAAATGAACCGTCTCTTTCAGGTTAACACAAGATCCAGATCAACGAAAAGACTCGGAATGGCATGCCCATCAATAGACAACACATTCGTCCTTTACCATTGTTGGGCCTCTGCCAGGGTGAAATAGACAAACGTTTGGATGGTCTAACAACTTTCTTCTTCTTTTTCTTCTTCTTCTTCTGTGGGTTATTGGTGGATCGCAACCAAGTTAAGGTGCATCTACCGCCACCAACTGTACCGGAGTGTAAGGCCGGTCACGGCCCACCCAATTCGACACACCCACCACCCCCACGACCCTAGAAATGAAAACACAGCCCACTACCCCCCCCCCCACTCCATTACCTACCCTTCCCCCTTCCCCTTCATCAGCTCGTGAACCATCTCCCCTGTGACGTCAGTAATACCCATAAACTCCCTAGCAGCACCCACCACAACATCTATCCTAGCATTCCTTCACTTCACCTGACTACAAACATTCACCACACTAGACAGAAACGCCAAAAACTCAACCCTGCCCACCACCAACGAATCCTTACCAACCACAGAATCGCCGATAGAATCGCCGTGCCATGTAAAAAGAAATTTCTCTGCATAGGATGATGTATGTTGTTCGATGCATATGATAAATAAACAACTTTGACTTTGACACACTCATGCTTACACTTTTCTGACAACACCAACCTGCGAACACCCAAACCGTCCTCCGACACCGGGCCTACAACCCTCTCCTTCTCCACTTGCACTCCTACCCCAAGTCCCCCCACTCTCCTTCTCCATCTGCACTCCTACCCCAAGTCCCCCCGCTTCCGCATACGTGACCCCATCAACCATCTTAACCTGATGTGCCTCCGCCGCCTTCTTCTGAACCACACACCCCCCAAACGCAGCACTGTGCTCCCCACCACAATTACAACACCTCACCACGTCCCCTACCCCACACTTACCATACTCGTGTCGTGCGCACCCCCACACCTACCACACCTACCCTGCCCTCTACACACAGCTGCCACATGCCCCATACGCTGACAATTAAAAACACATCAGTGGCGGTGGCACATATTCCCTTACATAAAAACTAAGATACCCTAAGTGCACCCTACTCGGCAAAGACCCCCCAAACTCCAACAACACCATGGGACTCACCCTATCTAACCCCAACGCCCTACTGCCCATCTGTCTCGCCTCCAACACCACCCCACCTGACAGAATCTCCTTAAGCACCTCCATTGACAGATCCTCTGGCACACCCGTGATCACCCCTCTCACCTTCAACGCACTCCCAGGCACCAGACACTTCACCTTACCCCCATTCAACACCTCCAACTTCAGCAACTTATCCCTCAGTGCCACACTACCCACCACAATAAGAACCCTCCCACCACTCAAACACCTAGCATCCACCACCTTCCCAACTTGTTCCCTAATTGCCTTAGTGAGTGACACCGGGTGTAACAGCTTACCTGTCTGGGCCAAAAACTCCACAATCACCTAATACCCCAGATCCCCAAAACCCAGTGCCGGCCCTTCACCCTCTCCCGAACTACTCTCACCGCCCTCTTTCTTCCGTTCCCGCTTCTTTTTCCTCTTCACATACCGTGCTTCCTCACACTCTACCACCACTCCAGCTACACTCACACTCCCATCCGAGCTCCCTTCCATGCCGACCTCACCCCCGGCACAGCCGTCGCGACCCGCCACCAGCATTGTAGTCCTCCCAGTCTCCCTTTCCAGTGCCAGCCTATCCAGCTCAATTATCTCCGCCAGCTCCTCCGCCCCCAACTCCGCCGCCGCCAACTCCGCCGCCGTGGAACCCCACGAGGACGCCATGCCAACCTTCGTCCCCAATTGTTTCCATTCACTCAAAGGCCTGTTTGTACTTTTGGCATTGTTCTCCCCTCCGTCTTGTTGTGGTCCAACTGTGTTATCTGTCCGATATGGAACCAGTCTCCGCAGCCAGAGTTACACTTGCAACTTCTACCCCGGTCTGCTGTACTACCCGGAGATTCCTCCAATCCCCGAATGCTGTGGTTGTCAAAACTTCCGGTTTCCTATTCATGTGGGCGTGTTCTAGTCCAAACGCAACTCGGGCCCCCTAACAACTTTGGTAATCAACATCTAATGTAGTACACTTCTTTTTCTGTGGGTTATTGGCGGATCGCAACCAAGTTAAGGTGCATCTACCACCACCAACTGTACCGGAGTGTAAGGCCGGTCACGGCCCACCCAATTCACCACAACCCACCACCCCCACGACCCTAGAAATGAAAACACAGCCCACTACCCCCCCCCAAACCACTACCTACCCTCCCCCTTCCCCTTCCATCAGCTCGTGAACCATCTCCCGTGACGTCAGTAATACCCATAAACTCCCTAGCAGCACCCACCACAACATCTATCCTAGCATTCCTTCCCTTCACCTGACTACAAACATTCCCCACACTACACAGAAACGCCAAAAACTCAACCCTGCCCACCACCAACGAATCCTTACCAACCACACACTCATGCTTACACTTCTCTGACAACACCAACCTGCGAACACCCAAACCGTCCTCCAACACCGGGCCTACAACCCTCTCCTTCTCCACCTGCACACCAACCCCAAGTCCCCCCAATCTCCGCACCGCTTCCGCATACGTGACCCCATCAACCATCTTAACCCGCTGTGCCTCCGCCTCCTTCTTCTGAACCACACACCCCCCAAACGCAGTACTGTGCTCCCCACCAAAATTACAACACCTCACCATGTCCCCTACCCCACACCTACCATACTCGTGCGCACCCCCAAAAAGATTAAAATGATCATTTGACATACTCCTACGTATCATCACACATGTATAATTTCTCACTGTTATGTTCTGCTCCAAGAGGGGAGTGGGATGTCACAATTACTGCCCAAGGCCACCCTGCAGCCAGCAAAAGAGGTATGGGGTTGTAGGTGCAACAAGGACATAGAAACAAGATAACATTTTCACACTGGGCTATTTTATTCAGCCAAGGTAAACTTGAAATTTTGGGAGGAGAGGCTGAGGGGACCCAAAACAAAGATAGCAAATATAGTAAACCCCACCCCTAACCTATCTATCCTAACACACAGAAAACAAAAACTACCTGGCAAGGTGCCCTAACCAAAGTGCAGGGGGGTGGGCTACTCAGATCTAAACTGATCTTTTTATACAAGGGAGTTTACCTATGGGTGGTGTAAGCCCATGGGCATCTGGCATGACACTCCCACGTGTTCCTCTCCCCCCCTGGGAAAACAAAATAATATACAGGGTTATTAAACACTTATACAAGTGACAATACTAACAATATACTTAACACAACACTAGCACTCTATTAGGCCTAAACACTCACACAAATACTCAAACCAATCCTTTCACAACTAAATAACTCAAAACTCTGTGTCAACAGGCAGCCTCTGAAAAAGGCAACCTTACTCACCAATAGCGAGAGCTTTAAATATATTAAGAGGCCTCAACCGTTTCAAAATACAGACCAGCAGTCCTCCCAGAGAGCTTCCACATACCAAACCAGAGAGAGACGATAAAAAAACACAAAATGGCACTTTATACACTGAAGGGAAAGGCATGATGGGAAAGGTTCAATGGAATCAGATGGACTGGATAATGAAGGGGAGGGGAGTCAGTGATAAGTGAAAATTGATGATTGAATCTGCACCACCTGTGGGAAAACACACAAACTGAACAGAACAAACACACAGAACCGAAACACAGCACAGAAACACCAACACAGACCAGGGTAAACCCAACTATAGGTTCATCTGTACTGGGGGACGTAACACTAACACATAAGCATTCATTCTTGTTTAAATTTGTAGACAAATTTTATACTGACATAAGGCAAGAATAAATATAGCAGTATTTCTATATTATTTATTCACATAATCTCATATGTACATTGACATATATTATACATTACATCACTTAAACACTCTGTAAACCATAGGTAAATGCAGATATGGATTTCAAATGTGGAAATGTATGTCACACATAAAAACAGCCAATTCTTGTATATTTCAACATATATGTACATAATATGTGACAATGTTTCCACCATATATGCCGATATAGGACATATAAATCCTATACATATATGGCCAGGCCATATATTAGATGTCCGTATGGGTGTGGTGGCTTTATTGCAAGTATGAACGTTAATTTGTGGAGAATATAAAGATTGATCAATTTCCAGATTACAGTGGCCTTTGCTACGGTAAGCATTGTCTTTGTGGATAATAAGGCTCAGGAAACAGGGTCCAGGAAAGTCTTAGCCGATAGTCCTGGAAGGATGACACCAGTTTGCTTTGCATAGTGTAACACACAAGGCCAGCCTCAGATCCAAACTTCAGGTTTTCCACACACCATACTATCCTCAACTGATTTTCTTTCTCTGCCACCTCAGCTCTTCATCAGAACAATAACAGGTCAGGTGTTAACCATGTCAGAACAATATTTACTGTATATGTGGGACTATTGTGTTTCCTAGGCGATGGATATTGGGTTTTGGGAGTGCATCGCTTTGTTTCCTAATACTGACTAGCTTGTGCTCTACACAACTGCATTCATTTGCTGCCTAAATGAAAAAAGACTTGCTATGTGTTTCCTTTGCCTTATATGTTCCTTTCAAATTTGAGATTTGCTTCCACCTGCAGGCTGTTTTGTGTATCATATTTGAAAGTATGACAAACTGAAAAAAATAAATGTTTGCTAAATTTATATATAAAATAATTAATTGTTATTTAGCTGTAATATAAAATGTATTGATCGTTTAAAAGGGTCGTTGTTTTTGTCTTGTAATATAACCATTTTACCCTCGGTAGCTCTTGCATCACATTGTATTGCAGGCTCGCTGATGTACAAAGTAAACCAATGCAATTCAAATGTTTAAATGTTTTTTTTCCCAAATATGGATAGTCACACCATTGTAGCCATTTTCCATGCAGTAGGCTAGGCTAAGCTAAGAAACAATAGTTCATTTTAAGTTTACGTAAGTGGAAGAATGTGACTAATTTACCTAAGCCTATACAAGCACTAATAAACATGAAGTAGATTATATATTACTATCAAAAGCATAAATACATGTCTGACCTTTGGAATGAACCAAAAAAAATGAAAATAGCATGAGATTATTATGGTTTAATGTGATATTTTTTCCACTAGACCTTTGCCTACATTGACGCTGAAGCATTAAAGAGGAGTGGTTCCCCTTTGCCAAGCTGGCGGCTCTAATAGCAGCTTTCCAAACAAGTAGTTACAGGAATGTAGTTATAGGAACAGTCCACATCTAAACAGTTCTACTAACTACTCTCCCCCAAAACCGGTTTTGCTATTTGCATTCGCACTGGCCAAGTGGCCATAGGAACTGGTAGGAGGGATAAGGGAGATACGCAAGCACCGCAACTGTCTTTTATAGCATCGTCAATAGACTTTAGCGTAGTGCCACATACAACAACATTTCACAGTTGAATGTTTGTAACACTGGGTGTTTGATTGGAGATAAGTTTGTAAAATATCTTATGTATGCGGATGATCTGGATTTTTTCAGCCCATGTAGTACTGGGATCCATCAGTGGCTTGCTGTTTGTTTGTTCAGATTACGTGGCTGAAAATGACATCCAATACAATTCAAAAAAAGAGTGTCGTGTTGATGTGTTGATGATGGAGTTCGAATGGCGGCGTTTAAAAACTAGGCTGGAGTCATAAAACTGGAGTACTTAACAGAGATACACAGAAGATGAAGGCTCTAGCGTAATATGTAATATGATAATAAGATGATAAACAGGCAAACGAAATGACGGACGCGATTTATAAATTGGACCAATCAATGTAGACCTAGGAAAAGGGAAAAGGGAAAGACCCTGCTCTGAATTAGGAGCTAAAAGGTTTATAGGAACTGTGGTTTTAGGAACTAAATAATCCCCAAATTTCAATTGTTCTTCAAAAACCATTTTGCATACCCGTCACTGACCAATGGGGTGACAGCGCGACCCATATATAAGGGGATCAGCCCGCTAATACATCCTCCCGATAAACTGTAGCTGAATATCGGAAGACTGATTAGGCCAGAAAACCCTATGGGGCTCTGCTCCACTCATAGAACTGGAGTTACAAAAAGCTCTGCTCCTAGGGCAGAACTACGCCACATCAAATGTACCCCTGATCACTCCATTTGCTATAGTCGCAAAGCGATCCCAGAATAATGAATATTCTAATAACCGAGAGAGAGGATTGAACGTTTCAAAAAATTTAACGCATCCCAATACCTAGTTCCCCCTATTTTTCCTCACGAGAGAAAATAGAATTCCATTCCACCTCAACAAAACACACTCTAAACCATGGTCACAGGGAGAGTAAAAGGGAGCCACAACCTAACACCAAGTTGTTGTGAGAATGCGAATATGGGGAGGGAGTAAGCGAAGTGTAAAGCAACCCTTCCTTTCTAATTCAACGGTTTTCCCCAGAGCAGAAAACAGAGTGACTGAAGTCAGCGGCGGAGACATTTATTAGGTAAAATCTTATGAACGGAGATGGTGACGCCCAAGAGGCAGCCTCACAAATCTCCTCCACCCCCACACCACCGAAGAGTGCAGCAGATGCTGCCACACCTCTCGTGAAATGTGCCATCCCACCCTCAGTAGGCTGTAGGCCCATGGAGGTGTAAGCCAGCTCAATGGCCTCACATAGCCAGTGAGCCAGATGGCTCTTAGACATGGGGCCTCCAGCCCTCGCAGATATGTGTCACACAAATAGTTGCTGTGAGGATCTGATGGGCGCGGTCCAGGCCACATAGAGGGCCAGGGACCTAACTGGGCACAGACCGTGTAGTCTCTCCATTTTATTTTGAAAAGGAGGAGAGAAAGCCTTCAATTCCAAAATCCTAGATCTGTAACAGGTCTTAACGACTTTATGGAAAAAGGTTGGGTTCGGTCTCAACATAGCTCTGCTATTATCATCATTGATAATACAGCAGCCCAGATGAACCGACAGTGCATACAAGTCACTCACTTTCTTCGCTGAAACCAGAGCGATAAGGAGTGTAGTCTTAAGAGAAAGCCACCTCATAGAAATCTGTTCTAGAGGTTCTAAAGTAGGTTTCTGTAAAGCCTCCAGCACCACGGACAGGTCCCATTTAGGGAGTCTTGTTCTCACCGTGGGGCACAAGCGGCATGCTCCTTTCAGGAAACGCTTGACCAGGGAGTTCGCCCATCCATCATGACAAGCAGAAATTTCTGTTGCATAAACCCTAATGGGTCGAGGCGATTTCCCTTCCTCCAGTAAATGTTGGACAAAAACTCAAAACAGAGCATCTCCCTCATTTCCAGAAACGGTGTAGCTCCTGGTCTCTCCGTTTCCCTCGTCACACTGTCTGCATCAGGTGCAGGAGACGTTGTGTAAGGGGAAAGTTGTAGCGGAGATAATCTGGGTTGCCTGTTGGTCTCAAGGAGAACCAAATCGGGCACAGAGTGTCCACAATAGTGGCCAAGCCTGTCCCAGAACATTTTCATCAGGTCTTAGTGTATGGCGGGGGATTTCACCCCCCCTCGATGATCTATGTAGACCACCATCGCGTGGCTTATACACGCGTACCTTATACATGCGTCCTAACCGGCGACTAGTGACGCAAAGTGGCGCAGAACCAGAAACCCCACTCTGAGCTCCAGATGGATTTAGTGCTCTGAGTAGGCAGGTGTGATTGCACTGGGTCCAATCTGAGGTCGGTAAACCATTGTTGTGTTTAGTGCATGTGTAGTAGACCTCACGGCACCACTACGTGTGGCTGACATCAGGACTCAGAGTTGCACAAAGCGTCTCGCTGTCGCAACCCTGGAGGGCCTGTAGTGTACAGACGCTTGAATTAGAGATGTCCTGAGACAGGCGGACTCCTATGTTTAAGGAGTTTCGGCAGAAAACCAAAGAAATCGCCATCTGGGAAGGCCATAGCGTGCTCTTTTCCAGATTCAAGGCGACGCTAAGAGTCATCAGGTGTTCCATTGTCTCCGCTAAGCGAGACATAGCCTGTTCTGGGGATCTGACCAAGGCTAGAACGTATCTGAATGGCATTCTCCTTTCTCTGTAAAATTTTTCCTGGCAAGCGAAAAGGAGGAGACTCCAAGGACCTTGAGCAATCTCTACATGAAAGTAAGTGACTTTCAAGTCTATGCTCGTGAAGAAGACGCTCTGCTGGACTCACTCTATCAAGTGTTTTATCATCAGCATGCGAAAACTCTCTTGGCAGACAGATCCGTTTAGGGCTTGAATAGATCTCATTCCCCCTGACTTCTTTGGTACAAGGAAGTAAAAGGAGTAAACCTTTCTCTCCATGTCTCCAGGAGAAATCAGCAAGATTGCTGATCTCTGTAGAAATTGTGCAATTTCACCCTCCAGGGAAACCCTTTGTGTCTGTGACATCATGAACTAAAGGAAATGGAACTGAAGGGAATGACCCCACCGAATTGACACAAATAGCCATCTGGGGATGAAACACCTCACTAGACACTCTGAGAAGAATAGAGAGAGTGGGCGAGCTACACAGACAGTAGGAAGAGGTGGAAAACTAGGTAGGCCACTGCCGCTGCTCATCTTAACCCGATCAGGGGGGGGGAAGAACTATTATATGAGAAAGGAATCTTTTTGAGAAGTGCTGTTAGTAGCATGTGCCGTAAGAAAAGTCCTTTTCTCGCTATGCTCTGATTTCACTTCTTTTTTTTCACTTGTGTAAAGCCCTTGTAGAGGTAACAGAGTCAGATAACAGCATGTTATTAGGTAACCTGTTTACACTTACCGTCCGTGCTTTCCACACGTGAGGGGGAGAACCCAGACTCATAGTGTATTGAACCATATGGACCCCGGTTATGTAAGGTGCTCGGCGAGGCGACATAGCCGGGGCACAGCATAGGGGCCGTATTGTGAACACAAGCGCCGCTCTGGTTCAACAACACAGGTGTCTGATTAAACAGTCTAGCTTTAATTTCCACAGACACATGCTCCAGGCTCTCTGCTGTAGCTGAAGAGGAAACAGGGAACAAGTGCGAGGGAGAAAGAAAATAAAATTCAGTAACTTTATTTACCCTGTCTCCAACTGGAACAGGATAAGGAGTCTCTCTTCAGCCAGCCCTGGTCTTTTCCTCTTGTTCAGCAATGACATTGATGTAAGCCAGGTGCCAGGTCTGTGTCTGGTCTGACCTGATGGTCGCTGAGGATGCAGGGGAGGCTCGTGACGCTCAGGCCTAGGAATAGCGTGTGGAGGCATGTCGCTCCGCTGGCTAGCCCTCTTCCTGTGCCTAGCTTGTGGTATCTGACCAATGTCGGGGGAGGCCTGGTAGAGGAGGACGCTTTAATTGCCGAAGTTCAACTCCTTCGGTGAGCGGTAAAGGACTTCTGTAGGAGTTCCATGTATCGCTCTTTTTCTTTTTTCAATTAACAGTTTATTACTTCCATAACCGCTGCAAACATCAAACAATATTCTATTTCACACTTGCATTGTGGGATACATTGATCAATAGGCCTATATATGTATTTATCACATGTATAGCAATGATGACAAAAAAAGGTACATAGCAAAATTTTCTTCCCCATACCCTCCCCCTTCCCTCCTCTATATCCACTCCACCCAATTCCCCTACCCCCAAACCCCACACAAAACATCCAGACGAAAACACATCACACTGACATACATGTATATCTAATTTACAATAGTAAGATTAATATTAATACTAACTTGGTTTAAGGAAAATCTGTGGGAAGCTCTGCAACCTGTTAAAATATGGGATAAATGACTTCCATTTGTCAGAGAATTTAGAGTGAGATCCTTTCAAGGAGTACTTAATTTTCTCCAATTGCCAAAAAAATAGGACATCACTTAGCCACTAGGAAGCTAAGGGGGGCTGACAGGATTTCCACAATGGTAAAATCCTGCGTCTAGCTAATAATGTTGTGAAAGCAATAATTTCAGAGTCTTTATTATTTAATTTAATCGAGTTACCTGGGATTCCAAACAGAGCAATTAATGGGCATTTAATCAGGTGAATTTTGAGGGCTTCAGACAAAGTGTGAAATACTGAATTCCAGAACCTATTCAGTTTTGGACAAGTAAAAAACATATGGTATAGGTCACAGGGAGAGGAGTGACACCTGTCACACACATCCATCACTGCTGGGTAAATTTTGGATAGTCTGGACTTTGAGTAATGTACTCTGTGTATAACCTTAAATTGAATGAGACCCAGACGGGCACACAAAGAGGTAGAACTTGTTCTTTTAATTGCCTCTTCCCAGAACTCCTTAGAAAATACCATCCCCATCTCCTGCTCCCAAGCTGATCTAGTTCTATCCATGGACTATATAAATCATAATTAAATGTGAGGTCTGCCCTGAGTTTTGAATCAACCAATTAAATGACTGCTGCCTCCGAATCAGGTCTGCCTGGAGAACACTTTTCAATAACTAAAAGTCCTATGAGCGTATCATGGGGCAACATGAGCAGGCCAGAGGGGAGCTTACCAGGCAGGCCAGCATGGGTGTTTCATCAACAGTGCCGCCATACTCTTTTAGCCCCCTGGGCCAGACTACACCGTATCATAGAACTTACATGGGTTGGCAGATCATTCCACAGAATTGGAGCTCTATATGAGAAAGCCCTTCCTCCAGCTGTTTGTTTACATCATATTAGGAACAGTCAGGAGGCCAGCATTTTGTGAATGTAATGTATATGAAGGTATCACAAACCCTGCACCCTGAGCAATGTTTTTTTTTTGTCTCACTTGTTTTGTTCAGTGTTGCCTGTTCTAGGAGTGGGTGGGGTCACACATTCCTCTACCTGCCAGCTAATTCACCTCACATGTTCCCGATCACCAGTCACCCCTATTTAAGAAAAGACCTGACATCCACTCATCGCTGGATTGTTACATCACACTAGTATGTGCTACCTGCGAATCAAGCCTCAGAATTTTTGTCTGTTATCCACCTGCCTCTGTATAGTTGCTGGGCCACTACTTTTTCTAATATTTTTGAAAGAAATGGTAGATTCGAAATATCTCTGTAGTTATTTAGCCTTTCTCTGTCAAGTTTTTTTTTTAAATGGCCTCATTACAGCCAATTGTAGGGAGTTTGGTACACACCGAGTAGCTAGGGAGCAAGTTATTATTTTTTGCTTATACGGGCCAAGAACAGGGAGTAACTCCTTTAGTAATTTAGTTGGAATAAGGTCCAGTTGACAGCTGGAAGGCTTTGAGGCTTTTACTATTTTAGTGAAAGATTCAAGAGATACAGGATAAAAAAAATCTAGTGTCTTTTCTAATCCAAGATCCTGACCAGTGCAATTTCAGGACAGGTGAGTTTAGGAGATATATGCTTCTTAAGGGAGGATTCTGGGATTTGTTATCTAATGATAATGATCTTTTCATCAAAAAAGCTCATGAATTCATTACTGCCAAAATATAGTCCAAATTCAGTTTTTTAGTCAACTTTTAGTTAATTGAATCACAAATACATTTTGGATTATTTTTGTTCTTAATTAGGTTGGAGGAATAGCATGATCGAGCAGAAGGGAGTGCATTTAGGTAATGCAGAGTACTGTCATTCCAGCTAGTTTAAATACTTCCAACTTGAAAGAATGCCATTTCTGCTCTAGTCTTCTGGAGGCTTGCTTTAGGGTTCTGGTATTTTCTGTATACCAGGGAGCAGATTTCTTGTTGCGGATATGTTTATTTTTTAGCGGTGCAACTGCATCCAGGGTGTTACACAGGGTTAGGTGTAAGTATTCAGTTAGATCATTCACAGATGTGTTAACTCTGACATTGTTTGTATGGAAGGGCATCCAGTAACCTTTGGGTTGTCAAATAATTTATATTGCGGCTTTTAAAAGTCCCTGGTTGGGTTCCAATTGGAGTAACTGATGTGACAGTGAATGTAATCAAATGGTGGTCCAAAATTCCTGGATTATGGATTAAACACTAATATCTACAACATCTATTTTATGAGACAAAACAAGGTCCAACATGTGACTATGGCATGTGTGTAGGTCCTGAGACGTGTTGGACAAAACCCACTGAGTCAATAATTGCTCTAAAAGCCTTTTGGAGAAGGTCATTTGAGTTCTCCAAATGAATGTTAAAATCACTACAAATGATAATATTATCTGCCCTGACTTGTGATGTTCAGTATTTCTAACGAGTAGTAGTTTTGTTTATAAGTATAAAAATATATTGAATTTTAAATAATTGAATTTGACATATGAAATAGTCAGAATGCAACATATATTAAAATGCTTATATTTTAGGAGTGTTGAGCAGGGGGCAGAAACTCAGAGACTGGCTAAAATCAGTTTGTTGGTCAGAGAAATTTAAACCTCCAAGCAATGACAGTATCTCCCACAATGCATCTGTTAGACTAGTTTATGGATTAAATAGAGCTGAGTCCATCAATGTTGACATACTAGGAAATGAAGACTGGCTAGTGGGTAACAATGATTCCCCCCTTCAGGCAAAATATAATAATGTTGGCATGTTTGCTTGCGCCACAATAAAATAATAAACACTGTTTGCAATGATGATTAAAGTGTTTTTAAAGACTTCAGACTGATAAAGCAAGCTCAAAGTTCTGACATTGATTCTTGACAGCAACCCACATTCAGAGTCAAACATTAACTTAGTGTTTTTGAGTTAAATAGTGTGAAAAGAAACCCTTACCACAATACCCAAGTAGTCAATAGGAAAATATAATTCCAGATAGTCACAGTAGGCAGTCAATTAAATTAAACTGACATAAAGAAGCAGTATATCTAGACAGCTTTATTACTGACGTACCGACTGAGACAAATTATTTGAAAGATGTCATTTCAACATCTGTCTAATCAACGTCTGTCTATTCAACATCTTTTCAATGTCTTTTCATTGTTGATTGCTCAGTGGGTAACTGTATGCAAATTGAATAACATAGTGACCCATTTCACAAGTAAACTTTATTTCTTCTAAAACTAGAACAGTACTAGTATGTGGACACTGCATGAATACTGTAAACAGAGACACTACATAAACATTGCTATGATGAGTTTCAAAGAATTCTGGCCCAGATGTGTTGGCTAGACAGTGGCCTTTTATAAAGAGGTGCATTCAGTTGAGAATAGACAACAGTCTTAACCGGATGTACAAGTTGTGTTCAGGCTCAAACAGCATTTGATAATCTCATGGGGTGAACATTTCTGGGAGGGACAGGTACAGTCCTTAAGCTTAAGGCGTGTGTGTAGTTTTGCATGAGTGTGTGACTACGTAGTGATTTGGTTGCCTCTCCCCTTTTCTCTGTGTGTCTTTGTGATTATGTTTATTCAGTAATCACCTGCTGAACCTGTCAGGTAGGTGCCTGGGTGCTAGCACAGCTATGTGCTATCAGACACTGTAACCAGAGAATACAGAGCTGAGAAGGAGAGAAGAGTGCATTGCCAACAAGAGCAATTTAGAGAAAAGAAAAGTGCTTTTCATCAAACAAGACAAACACCACGCTCAGAGGAACACAGCAAACTGGATTTATTGATAGAAGACAACCAGTTCTTTACAATGTGGAATGTGCAAGTACAATCTATGCACTTTTCATAGAGTAGATGGATCTGGGCTTCTAATGTGGCTTTTGAATCTCTGGAACAAAAAAGAAGTCACTCTTTTTCTCAGCTTCACCTTGTGCTTGTGCCAGCTAGGTGTGTATTCTATAATACATGGAAACTGATGTATACTGATGTTTCTGTGTGTATCTAAGAGCGTGCATATGTCTGTTTTAGTGTGTGTTTTTGATTAAGACCAATATGTTTGTGTCAGTGTTTATTAGCCCTTTCAGAAGAAACATTTTACTAGAATTAGACGAGAATTTGTTATGTTTGAGTATTCTCCCACTTTCTGATAATGTATTGTACCTGTATTAGAATACCATGGTAAATCACACAGAAGCTGGTTCACATTTTAAATATGTATTATTTACTTTACTTTGGCAAGTATTGTGTTTTATCTGTCATTGTTTCCATGCTGACACAAAATGTTGTGCACACATTTCTAGCTGGTGAGATGTGTCTGGGTTTGGATTTCAAAAGACTAAAAAGCAGGAAGTCATGTGGGCCTGTGGCTATGACTACTTAGCCTAAAACAGTTTGTCAGGTTTGATGGCATTTAAGTATGAATAACCTGTTATTCAAAAAATAATTTCAAGATTGTAGTCTATAGAGCAAGCTGTTCTATGATTGTCAAACATTTCCTCAAATTTCCAATCGCTGGTTTAAAGACTGACTTAGACATGACTTATTGCTAAACTCAAGGTGATCAATGAGAAATGCTACAACGCAAACACAAGCGTCACCTGGGCAAATCGGGTCTCGCTTGAAGCAGTGATAAGCTTCCACAAGCTTCCACAATATTTTCCTTCTCAGGCTTAAGATGAAGCAAAGTGCATAGATCACATGCCGGTCGCCGCAGTAATTTTTATGAATGAGGCCAATACAAAACATAAGTTTATTATTAACTGGCAGTTATCGAAGAAGCAAGTGTGTAGAGTGCAGTTGAGTTCTAATGGCAAACAACTGAAAGTATTAGATCCCTGTACTTCACAGACCTCATGATGTATTGGTACGCCAGACAGTCTGTGACAAAATGTGAGACACTAATTTCTATTTATTAATACTTATTTGTTTGTTTTAAAAATACTTGTGTTAGACTCTTGATGAATATTCCTGTTTTCTCTAATAATATCTGCTGGTCCTTAATTGAAACATTTGAAAATCCCTGCCCCAACCAGCCCAAAGTGAGATATTTTATTCAGTACAGGTGTCAGGAAATAACCATGGTAATAGAAGGTCAACCACTACAACCACTGTTTATATGTTGATTAATGGATTCTGAATTACAAACCAGGTATAACTGGATTTCTCTAACAATAACCACCACTGTTTCTGTTTCTCTCTGTTGCACTTCCTCTGGCAGCTGGATCTATCTCAATACTGTCTCCTCAGTGGACGCTCACCAGGTCC
Source organism: Umbra pygmaea (assembly GCA_016801145.1). Classification (NCBI taxonomy): domain Eukaryota; kingdom Metazoa; phylum Chordata; class Actinopteri; order Esociformes; family Umbridae; genus Umbra; species Umbra pygmaea. The sequence goes on along the minus strand of JACXGM010015056.1, from coordinate 3,997 downwards.
GTCCAACAGGATGTCCTGTTCTCTGTGGACATCTCCTGCACTGGCATCTACACCGTAGAGTGGACCTTCATGTCTGACACAGTGAAAAGGGACATTGGGGCCTGGCAGCATGGGGTGGTATCCAATGTGTCAGAGGAATACATAAACAGAGTCAACACCTACACTAATGGATCTTTGGGACTTTTAGATCTACGTCTTCAGGATGCTGGATTCTACATAATCACAGTAACTGAACAGTCCGGGAACAGTAAAGATGCAGGATTTGTGTTGAAGGTGGAAGGTAAGTTACAATAGACAATATATATGGGTGTTAAACATCTTGCTTTAAGTGGCAGTTCTAGTGTTTTGTCATTCTGACATTTCGATGGAACTCTTCTTGTGCTTTAACACAACTGGGTACCCAGAACAAAAATCACTCATAAAATCAGTAATCTTCCAGTCAACAAACTCAAAATTTAAGATAATCCCGTTCATTTTTCTATATACAAAGATGAATTATTCTGTTTTTGTAGTTGTTTTAAAATCTGAGATTGAGTTCCCAAGTCTGAGTTGTTTTCAAATCTGCATTAGTTGTCAGCCTACTGGTGTTATTGAACAGTATCTTTGCAAGTAGTTCAGTGGACGTCATCAGTGACAGTTTGTTTTGTGTTGTAGAGGTGTTGTACGAGGACCTCCAGTACCTCTCAGTGTTTACAGCAGTGCTGGCCACCCTGGCTGGCCTTCTCATGGTGTCCATGTGGCTCACAGACAAAGCCTACCGCCAAATCAAGGCAAGTTGCAAGAAGAAGATGCCAGGTAAACAAATGTTTTTAGTGCAACAGAAAAAGTCTAATTGCTTTTCTTGTGTTAACTGTGTTGATGTGTCATTTAATATCTTTCAATCTTTTTTCCCAGAAAACTGTGAAACTGAGCTGCAAGTTCTCTGATATGAAGATCATTGACAAAGCTGAATAGAAACCAATCTGACGTCAAAGACTGAGTTTATAACTCAATGCAAAAATATCCAAAGCATGTAAATATCACCATGTCACAGATTTCAGCAACAGATGAAGGATTGAAATGCTATGTGCCTAAACTAGCAGAAAACTGTGTCATGGCAAACTACAAACTGTATAAACACTGACAAGTTGGAACAAGAAGTTGTATTTATTTTTCACAGCCCTATTGGGGTCACTATAATGAAAAGAGAAATCTGCACAGGTACATGTATGCCAAATGCTGAAGCAAATCTACAAACATGGTATTGACAAATATGTTATATGTATGGATCAAGTAAGGCTGTGTGTGTGTGTGTCAGCCGCGGTCGGTGGATCTTAATTGGGGAGGACGGGCGCGTATTACGCTCGGAACCGGAGTGAATGGAATGGTGCGCAACGCACCAAACCCAGTGTTTTGTTTTGCGCACCATTCCATTTACTCCGGTCCCGAGCGTAATACGAGCCCGTCCTCCCTAATTAAGATCCACCGACCGCGGCTGGTGTGTGTGTGTGTGAGATATGGTATTGTATCTAAAGACATGGTGTAAGGGAAGCCATGAGGAGCTCCATCTTGTAGACAAAGTTGCGTCCCTCCATCCTACTCCAGTGAACCTCCTTGTAGGGCCCTCTCAGGTGGTTCCACTTTGCGTCCTGGATGACGTCTGACTTGGGTAGCTCCTTGCTCTGGCTGCGTGGAAACTGTACCAGGACTTTGCAGCCACTCTCTGGACCATTACGAACTGGTGAGATAAAACAAAATTGTGAATAAGTCAAAGGGGCAAACCGTGACATTATTATATATATATATATATACCAGTTACTCACATGATTACGTTACTACGTACACAGTGGTTTACACTTAATGACTAAGATTGAGGGAGGGTACCTGAGATGGCGTATTCCCCGTTGGAGGAGGCCACCGTGATGGCCGAAGCGTTTCCAATGCTCTCCACAGAGCCCAGTCCAACGTGGTTACTGAAGCTCAGGACGTGCCAGCCCATCACTTTAGCCAGCTGCTGAACTGCGTGAATCTGGTGCTGAGACATCTGTAGTCGCACAGAACAGACACAGGGGGGCGAAGTTACTCACCCTAGTCAGGCAGCTCTAAAACGACGATATCAACACACCAGGCATTTCAGAAGGTTTCTAGCTATGTTTGAGTGTACATTTCTGGTAGGAGCTGAACTCCCCTCTGACCTGGGACAACAGGAAGTCCTGCAGCTCCTGTTCCTGGTGAGACAAGGAAATGACGCGACCATCTCTGTGCACCACCCTGATCTGCTCCACCCCGATGTTCAGCTGCAGCTGGATGGACCTGCACGTGTGCACATAAAAGCCACAGAGTATTATTTATTCATGGTAATTAATAACAGATACAGTATCTTTCTCTAATACTGAAAAGCAGGGTGACAGTTGGAACATCTGGGGGGGCGGAGTTCAGTGTAAACAGATATTCCAGTACCATTCAAGAATAATCACCATAGAAATACTTAAATAAAATAATTACATGTCTATGGTTGCCTCTTCCTGGTCAGGAAGTATATTCTGTGAACACAACCGTCCAGTCAGGAATAACAACCGCAGCATTTACAGCCAACTGCCTCTGTAGCTCTAGCGGGCCACTTACTTGCAGATCTGTTCATATCCCTGTGAAGTGATGAGGACTTTCACACTGGACTCGTACACGTCGTTGATGTTGGACCAGTGGGCCTGGATTTGTGGGTCTTCTATACGGCTGGCCAAGCTATCAATGGTCCGGGCCGTCCTGAAACATGAGTTTGAATTGGACAACGTAAGGGTGCAGTCCTGTTCAACTACTACAATAACTTCATTATGTTGAAACATTTCCTCATATGATAACACAGATAAAATGGTGCTTTGGGTAAAACTTGACAGGACACAGGAAACACTATGTATTTAAATAAAAAAGGTATAATAGTATTGGACAGTCGAAGGTGTGGTTTGTGTTTACCGGCTACGTAGAAAGATGTGTTTGGCCTGTTTGATGATCTTCTCTAGCAGGCCCTCATTCTGCTGCATGCTGCTGATCTCAGCCTTGTCGTAGGCCATGGGCCCCGCCATACGCTGTCTCTTGTGGCCAAACGGGGCACTGGCAGGGTGAGGCATCACTATGGAACTCAGAGTCTGCTTGTGGAACTGGAGGTGAGTTGGAGAGGTGTTCATATTCAGTAATATGCAACATTGTTCTCACAAGGACTGCTCTTTGGTTCATTTGAGGGCATAGTCAGGTGTGAAAGTTACTCCACCCCAGATACTTCTGGTCCACTGTTAGAGGACACTCAGGGGTTGGAAGGTAAACACACAGGTTCTGAAGGCAAATCCTACCACATTTAAAAAGACATTAATGAAGACCTTTGAAAATGAATTACTCATATCGACCAGCGAAGCTACAGTCTATGTTCATGGGTCCTTTCAAAGACTACACAGTGGAATCATGGAGAAAGCCAATGAAACGAAACACCAAATCAAGTATATAATCATGGTTGATGCAGTGCATGTTTCTATACCTAAACCAAATTAGTTTTAAAACTAGCGGTTCAAAATCACACAAGAGTTCAAAGTGTTTTGCATGTTGGACAAAATTCCTTCATGGCTCTACTGAGAGATTCGCTTTAGGAAGGGTTTGGTGGCTGATATTACTGCTTATGATGGCACAATCATCAGGTCTGATAATTGCCTCTAAACACAAGATGTGATAATCAGGATACTGAGGTGCTGATATGATATGTACTGCGAATCCCAAAATATTCCTGATTTCATATATTGCAATTTGATACTAGGATGTTCCAAACATTGCTCACCTTGGCCCTCATTTATCAAACGTGCGTAGAAACCAGTGTAGATCTGAGCGCAGAAATCATCTTACGACGAGACTCACGTGTGATTTACAAAAAATTCGTATCACTCCAATTCCAGCGTACGAATGAACGGGTGTTGATAAATCAGACGGTTGAAATTCCATCGTAATTTAAATATCACGCCCATATTTATGCAAGGTT
>JACXGM010015055.1:0-21612 GCA_016801145.1 Umbra pygmaea | reverse complement strand
CAGACGTATTTATGCTTCGTAATGTTAGACACATTTAACTGGGAGTGGAGCCGTCCACACTGTTTTATCCATTGTAGGCACCGCTCACGTTGTGTTATCGGCTTTGGGAAGGGAAAGAACACATCTCCTCCAGACAATCTCTCGGGGTATCTAATGTCCGATTTACAAATGCTGTTGGCGCACCGCTTTACCGTCCTGCATGGAATCAATTTTTGTCGGACCTGCTCACATTGTTACGGTTGCTATGATGTGTGATTGGACAATGGCAGTTTTGGGGGAGGGGCCGGCGATAGGTCAATTCTCACAAATTGCTTTAACACACACCCAGCCTAGAACATAGACCGTATATATTACTGGACATAGCATGTGTGACGTCACCCATTGCTTTTGGAGATCTGATTTGAGTCATCGAATTTGCCATTACGGGCGCAGACATCTTGGTTGCGGATGTGATGATTTTAGAGGAGAGGGAGGAGTAATCTACCTAGCTAACTGACATTAATTGGGATGCTAACATTGGCTAACAAAAAACATTATTAAAACAAAATGTAACGTTACTTACTGGATAAACTGAACTGCCGACTCCTTTGAGTGACTTGTCGTACATCCGAAGCCATAGCCACGCCCTAAAACACCCCCTGCTTTATCGACGATTTTAAAATCAACAAGACCATAATTAAAAAATGAACATCATTCTGTTTTGCAGAAGACATAAACTAGCGATTGGGACCATGAACTCATTATGAAAATGTGAAGTGAGTCTATTCTCATAGACTTCTACAGAAACTGACCTCTTTTGCAACCACACGTGTCGCCCTCAGCTGGAATTCAGATAGAATGCAGGTTTAAGGCACTTCCGCATTTGCATCACTTTGCCGAACCGATTGCTACGTCCAGTAATATATACGGTCTATGGCCTAGAACCCCAAAGATCAACCAGCAATGCTAAATTGAAGCCCAGATGGCTTAGAGTTGGCTATCAGACTGCATGGAGTGGCAGGTTAGATTGAGAGGCTGCCTGACAAATTCAACTTTTGGTGACTCATTACTCTTGAAGCAAATAAACTTAAAGTGCAACGTGCAGGTTGAATTGATAACTAAATTAATACTCTAAAAGAAGAGGTCTTTTAGAAACACATTGTTATGTTATACAAAACCTAAAACAGGATAATTATGATACTGCACCCATATAAGCCAGGATTGGTCCGGCTAACAATGCGTCATTTGACGTAGGCAGAGGCAAATATGAGCTTCGCTCTGCTCTCTCATTGCAGTTGTCGATGTAGTTAGAGCAGTGGTGAGACAGGGCAAGATACAGAGAAAGTTTTACAGTAGCCATAATCTTAAGCGCTCGGTTTCGTCATCACCGTCCATAGTAATTTGAGCATGAACTTGACTAGACTTCCTCGCGTTACGTTACTTCCGGTCTGTGATTTATAGATGCAGATGTTATTTTTAATCCCAATTTTATCTCTAAATATCATTTTTGGCAGTTTTAATTCATCATTAATGTACACTATGCTATATTGAGGTGTCCAACCTGCACATTGCTCTTTAAGGAATGCATACATCTTTTAACCCCTGGTGTTGTATAAAGTAGCATTGTCTGTATAAACCTCATTAACATGTCTTTGAAAATCAAGTGAAGTTAAGGCCTATGTTTATCCTGTCCAATTCATAAGCCATATATGAAAATAATTATTACATTTCTGAAGCCTACATTCCCCAATAGAACAGCTGCAACAAACACAGTGAATTAGGATACTAACCATAGTTAAGAAACCATACTGTCCACCAATGGAACAACATAGTGTCACACAAATGGCTCAATTCCAACAGTCAACAATACCAGCATTAACCATCCACAACTGCTTGCTAGAACTCAACATTAATATGGACAATATAAAGGAGAAAAAGGTTTGCTAAACAAAGCTGGTCACAAAGCAGTTACCATAGTATTATGTACCATCTTATTTAGCTAGCAATCTACACTGTGCTAAAGTTGATGATCAAGGTTTCTATGGTTACCAGGCTTCAAATCCTATCGTATATGGCAGTTGTTATCTTTTCTTTGGAAACGTGTGCAGAAAGGGCACATCTATTCATTCCAGTCAGATTTTCCAATCCAGATGGAAGGTCAGTCTGAAATGCTGGATGCTATAGAAAATATTGCTAATGTGAACACATTTACTGTGTATATTCCCTGTATTTATATATATATTGTAGCACCTGTAAAATATGTGTGGCTTCATAGGGTGTGTTCTTGTCTGTTTGTACATTGCAGTATACTACAGCGCACATCAATGAACAAGAATGGTCTATTTAGCCAGTCTGGGGTTATGAAGTTTACATAATACCTGTAGTCTGCTAGTACTATGAAACATGTTTGCAAGTGCATTTTACTGCAAGTACAACAAACCACAAAGACATAGTTAACTGACCACAAAATCTAAACATTGCAATGACCATCTCAGTCTTCAAACCTAAATAATACAGAAAATCTGTGGTATGAATTAAACCCAGACTGAAGAATACCCAAGAATCTAGAAAGATTATGGAGGAATGGTCTAAAATCCCTTCTAATTTGTGTTTTTTAATGTCATTAAAACATGTTTAGGAAAAAGTTTAGTGCATGTTATCCTTGCAAAGGAAGGGTGCGCACATTTCTTGAAATATTTAATGCCATTCAACTGTTTATTGTTACAATGGATTTACAAATTACTCAGCAAATGTAATTGAAATATGTATTATCCCATTCTAAAATGTAATTGCACCTTATTGTAATTAAATTAGATTGAACAATAATCTATTGTTATGAAAAACATTTTGTTGTATTGTAATCCACATGAAAATATACTCCGTATTAACTTCAGGTCATATTTTAAATAACGGAAACAATGTTACTGGCCTTCGCTGTTGAGGAACGTTAATTTTAGATCTGTACAGTAGGAAATATTGAACACTAATAATTTAAGATGTAATTTAAATGAAAGTGTCGCCTATAGACTAGCACGAAGGATACGATTAAATTAACACAAAATAAATACAAATGTAGCCAGTTTGGTTTTACATAGGAACAAATCAATAATGACAGATAGGCAGTAAGCCTTATGAGTTAGAAAAACAGTAACTGCTTCATGAACATGACATTCAACATCAGCACCCTACGATATTCGTCTGGTGTAAAACAATGTACAAAAAATAATAGTTCAGTAATTATGCGTATTAAAGACACTACCTTTCTCTCCACACATGGTCTAGCGCAGAATAATCTTCTTGAAGAAGGATGCTTTTGAATGAATTGAAAGAGACGTTTCACATTAGCCCTAATGGGCAGCGCCATCTTGGAATATGACAACACGGGAAAAAAACTACGGAGACACCCAAAAGCCAAACAGAGCGTTATAAATAATTCTCCACTAGCCTAAAAATTATAAACTTAACTTTGTGAATGCTTTTGACTGGGGACTGGTAAATGTTATAGCTTGTGTTAGCGTTTTGGGTTAAAAAACATTATGACTATAATCTCCTTTATCTTCCAAGTAATCAGAATTGTACACATGATGTAATTATGCAGCTTGTCCTGGAAAACAAATCTAGACAGAATAAACAAAATCTATGCAATGTTGACATACTGTTTAATATAATGGTTGGTAAGCATATAATGGGATGTGAGCAGTTTGCAATGTGTTTCTTAGCAGAACATTTGTTTCCTATAATGTGAACTAACTAACCAGACTGGCACAAACACATGAAATGTATTTAGTTACATATCAGCTAGCAATGTACATTAGGTAACAAAGAAGGTCCAGTGAAATCATCTGTCTAAATTCATTTGAAAAAAAGGCATCAGTAAACATGCTGTCCCCTTTAGATCTTCTTGAGTTTACAAAGTTGATTAGAAGTAAAGTCTAGTATTCTTTTAAATGAGTAGGCACAAATGTTTAAATAGAGTACAACCTGCTGGCCATGAATACATATGGATGCAGAGACAGATACTATTCTAATTAGATACACTGCAGCTTGTTCTGCCCAGAACATTTTCAAAATACAGCTATGCTATACAATAATAAATGTTAATAGATTTTTTTCTATTTCTTTCATTTCTTCATATCTTAAAAATCGATTCATATTGGATAATAATTCCCTGCACTATGCAGTGTTATTTGTTGCCATGGCGAGCTCAACAGTGTTTGTCAATTGGCATGCGCTGGTCCATCTTTAACATAAATTATATATTTTATGCTGTGATGTTGTTTGTAGCAAAGCAATGTGTATTATCCCATATAAATCTATTTTTTCTTCATATAAAAAAATTGCATGAAACACAGTTTTTACAACATTTGTGAGCTGGTCACTTAGTGAAAGTAGATCCATTGTTTAAGGCTGGAATTCTACAAATCGCTCCTTTAACGCTCCTTGACATTTGTCCCCCATGTGGAAAATTGGTGAATTACAGTGACGTAATCCGTTAAAACGCATATTGAAAATTGTTCTCCAGGCAGATCTGTCTTGGAGGCAGAAATCATTTGATTGGTTGATTCAAAACTGAGGGCGGACCTCACATGCATGCCCGGATTACCCAATGGGAATTATGGGCACGGGCCCAGGGGCCCATGCGCACTTGGGGCCCAAGCAAAGGAAAAAAAATGTACATTTCACATAATGACACCATGTATAACCAGAGAAAAGGCATGCTGATATTTGTATTCATTTAAATAGAATTATTAATAATTGGTCAAGCGCAGGTGTGGAAATCACTGACGTAACAACCCGCCCCTGCGCAGCCTTCAAATAACCCCGCGCTGAATCAAGCAGATTATGGGATCTGTCGTTATAAGTAAAGAAAATGAGTGAGAAAAGCGGTTGTACTAAACGAAAAAGAGAAAAGGAGAGGGAGGTGTCTTTATTAAGACAGGTTCCATCTATCAAAACATTCTTCAAAAGTAGCCAGGCCCAGTAGGAGAATCGGGGTGAGGAATGTGTAGTAGATCATGACGTGCAAGCTAACCAGGGACCCGAGGAGGCTAGTGTTAGCAGCGCAGCACAACCTGCTAGCTGTACCGGTAGCAGCAGCAGCGAGCAGTGGTTTAATCAGGTGTCTGATCCGACATTGTGGAGGGCAATTGATGAGGATGCACGTGCTGTTGTTATCGGTCGTGGACCTGCTGCCTTTCATAATAGAAAGAGCAAATATCTAGCCTCAACTCGTGATGGGGTTTGGGTGGTAAGGTGCGCTCCCTTACTAATGATCAGCTGTGCTGTCAACTGCCAAATAGGGAAAACGTTTCAAGAAACTGGATCACCTATTCACCATTATCTACAGGTAATATTTTTTGCTTTGCCTGTATGTTTTTTCTACCAAGAAAAATACATTTGTTAGTGTTTTTTCTGACTGGAAACAACCCGAACGTGTGTGTGAGCATGAGAAATAAACACCAATTCACCCTTGGCTAAGCCCCGCCCCCCTTAGTTACTGTTGTTACGTCCGACAACTTGTTTGGTGTGTCTCCCAGGTGGCTTGTGACAAACTTTAAACAACACTTTTTATGGATGACTTTCAGAAATGGCTTTCTTCTTGTCACTCTTCCATAAAGGCCAGATTTGTGCAGTATACGACTGATTGTTGTCCTATGGACAGACTCGCCCACCTCAGCTGTAGATCTCTGCTGTTCATACAGAGTGCTCATGGGCCTCTTGGCTGCATCTCTGATCAGTCTTCTCCTTGTATGAGCTGAACGTTTAGAGGGACAGCCAGGTCTTGGTAGATTTGCAGTGGTCTGATACTCCTTCCATTTCAATATTATCACTTGCACAGTGCTCCTTGGGATGTTTAAAGCATGGGAAATCTTTCTGTATCCAAATCCGGCTTTAAACTTCTCCACAACAGTATCTCGGACCTGCCTGGTGTGTTCCTTGTTCTTCATGATGCTCTCTGTGCATTCAATAGACCTCTGAGACTCACAGAGCAGGTGCATTTATATGGAGACTTGATTACACACAGGTGGATTCTATTTATCATCATTAGTCATTTAGGTCAACATTGGATCATTCAAAGATCCTCACTGAACTTCTGAAGAGAGTTTACTGCACTGAAAGTAAAGGGGCTGAATAATTTTGCTCGCCCAATTTGTCAGTTTTTTATTTGTTTAAAAAGTTTGAAATATCCAATAAATTTCGTTCCACTTCATGACTGTGTCCCACTTGTTGCTTCTTCACAAAAAATTACAGTTTTATATCTTTATGTTTGATGCATGAAATATGGCAAAATTTCGAAGGGGGCCGAATACTTTCGCAAGGCACTGTATATATATATATATATATATACATATACATATATATATACACCAGCCGCGGTCGGTGGATCTTAATTGGGGAGGACGGGCTCGTATTACGCTCGGGACCGGAGTGAATGGAATGGTAATACGAGCCCGTCCTCCCCAATTAAGATCCACCAACCGCGGCTGATATACACATATATATATATATATATATATATACATAGACATATACAAATAAATATATATATACATATACACATATTTTACGGATACTAGTTCTTCACTCTTTCCTTTTAGTTCTAATTACCAATATTTCAAATCTATAATTTAAAAATGATTCTGATTCAATGATTTCCTATAATACTGATATTCCAGGGTATTCCCAATGATTTCCTATAATACTGATATTCCAGGGTATTCCTAATGATTCCCTATAATACTGATATTCCAGGGTATTCCTAATGATTCCCTATAATACTGATATTCCAGGGTATTCTTAATGACTCCCTATAATACTGATATTCCAGGGTATTCCTAATGATTCCCTATAATACTGATATTCCGGGGTATTCCTAATGATTCCCTATAATACTGATATTCCAGGGTATTCCTAATGAGCATGATGATGGATTGAAATGTCCCTCAGTGTTATATACAGTATCAAGGATTAAAACAAACACTCACCAAACTATTATTGCTGATAATTTGAGGATGTATGTATGGAGGACCATGTAGTTTCGAACGATGCATTATACTTCTAACCAACCAATAGGCAGAATGTTTCCCCTTAAGACACAGCCCCTACTCATTTGCATAATGAGGCAGAAATGCATACAGAAATGTAATCATGATAGGTAGATATAAATAGTGTTGAAGAAATAAATAGGGTAAAAAAATAAAGGAAGAATAAAACAGACAAAATATTATAATATACACATAAATACATACATTTAAAAAATAAGTCATAAATAAATAAAGTTTAAAATATAACGGACAATAAATAAACAAGGTAATTTTTACAAAGGTGAATAAATAAAGAAGCTAATTAAAAGAGATATATACATTAATGTCTCATTGTATAATTTAATCTCTGCATAGATTTATTTATTTACTGTATTTACTGTGCAATTAATTGTATGCTTACTTATTTCTGGAGCATTTATTTATTTTATATTTATTTCTTATTTTGTCAGACTTGGTCCTCCATATGTATGTAGTTGATGTTGAAAGAAAGTTGAACGTGACAAAGATATTCAACCTTATTTAAAAAAAGAACCTCATATTTTGTTTGATATAACTTCATTATTTTTTAAGTCGTTCTGCTACAAAGGTCTTAAATTAGTGGAAGATTGTAATGGCTGTTTATAGAAAACTGAACAATGGATTATAATTTCTCTTGGCCTAGATACTAGTTTCAATGTGAGGCCATTTATTATTAAATAAAAAGTGTAACTCTCCTTCAAACGATTAATTAAAAACACTCTTTATTTTTGTAAGGTTGTGTTATTTTTTAAAAAGTGATTTACAAATAAATAGACAGAATGTGCATACTGCAAAAAATGCTGGGATAGATTGGATATATGAAATTATACATCAGTTTTTTTAAATAGTATTCTTTTTGCATGTTTTTTTAATGTAGCCTGGCACAGTATAGGCATTTAGACCTACAGTATGTTTTAGTTTACACTGTCCTCCTACCAAATGTATACACATGTATAACTGTGTGACAGACGTGTGCTTTCCTCTCCATCTGAAACCTATGTCTAATTGGCGGGTGTTGTGTCTGGCCAGATAAACCTTCTCCGGCAGCTGCAGAACTCCAGTCCATACCTCTCTTATTACGAGAGTTGATATATACGTGATCATACACAAAGGTGTATTGAATTTCACATGTTTGGAGGGCATGCTTGGTTCAGACCTCTTGTTTTGTCCCTGTAACCAACATCTGCTCCTGGTTTTTCCCACCTTTGCATCTGGTTGTATTTGCACAAATATCATTTCATATTCATTATTGTTTCCTGAGGCGCTGAGCTCATAATGCACCACAGGTCTCCGTGGGAATCTTCTCCCGTCTGAGGTAACGTTCGGCGTGGCTTGTTTGTGAGTGATGGTGCTTTGGCTCGTTTCATCCACCCTTCCATTGAAGCCTCAGGCCTCAGTTTCCTGGCCACCCATGTCAGCTAGGTTGCCCTTCTCTTCCACCTCTTCCTCAATTGAGTAATTTCTCCCCCTTGTATCAAAGTGTCTACATGTTTTTTCCCCTTCTCAGTATTAGTACGGTGAAGGAGGATTTGTTTGGTCACATCTTTTTGTTATCACAAACATCTTTTCACACATGGTTTGTTAAATCAACACCACGGGTAGATTATTCAAATCTGTTTCTATGTAAACGTCTTAAGGTTGGGCTTTTCTTCATAGACCGTGTGCGCTGCCGTCCGGAGACTTTTCAATTACATTCTAAAAGACATCTGTGGAAAATACCGAGAGAAAAATCCAGGGCTTCTTTCTGATGGAGTCAGCAAATCTCCGGAAGCTCCTCCTCCATGTCCAGCCACCCGCTGGGAAACTCTGAGAAGCTGCCAGCTCGCTGAGTGACAGCCTCGCCCTTTCATCACTCTGCGCTGATCACTAATTGTCTGTCCTCTCGCTACACGTGCATCCGGAAGATTTATTTTTGATCCTCCTATTTTCTTCCCCTCCTCCAACACCACTGCTACCACTTGAGGAACGCATTGGGGTCTAACCCTCATGTCCATGCATTTGTATTGGGTCCAAGGCCTATTGACTGCCCCTCCTGAGCAGAGGGGAGACTGGGGAGGGTGGTGGCGACCGATGGGCCACCTGTGATAATAGACCCAGGCAGGGGGCAGCAGACTGGGCTGGGAGGCCTGGGGCTCTACAGGGCTGTGTATGGGCCTCAGTGTGGATCAACGGATCCCTGACATTGCTGTATCCTGACACTGAAAGACAGGCCCTCCCCTCTGACACTATGGCCTGAAGAGACCAGGGGTTGTCCGCCACCCAAGTGGAAAGACAGACGAGTGGAGAGATGGGTGGATAGAAGAAACAGAGGTGGGCCAATGTCTGAAAATTGGAAACTAAGAAAATGCCATACTTCAGTATATGGAAGGTGCCTCTGTCAAGTGGCTGCGTTAGGCCTGCCGGAACATTCCCTGAACTCCTGTTATTTTCTTAGTGTGAAACTCTCTGGAAGAATAATAAACATTCTTTTTTTTTGGAGGAAAGTATTTTGTGTAAAGCAATGTTTGCTTCCCTGAGGAGGGTCTGGCTTTCATTAATGCAGAAGCGTGTCTGTCCGTCCGTGGTAGCCTGCAGGCCAAAAGAGACAACCAGTTAGAACAGAGCAATAGGGCTAGACACACCCATTCCTGGTAGAGAGAGGCTTTAACTGACTAATCTCTCACATCGTTTGATGTGATTGACACATGACCAGAGGTCATCACAAAACCGCCATCAAGCAAGATAGCAGATAATACATCAGACTCTCACACTGTCGTGCACTTTCTCTTGTATATGTGTGCATGTGCGTGTGTGTGTTGTAAGACAGAGAGTAGGTATCCCCTTGGGGTGGGGTGGGGGGGTGGTTTCAGCACCTTGTCTCATTGCCTGTTGTAGTGTTGACAGAGCAGCAGCGTACTTCTACACCCCCGTCCCTACTCACTGCTTCTCCGTACACAGGAATAGATCTCTTCTAGAAACAAGGAGCCTCTGACAAACTTTTATCTCATAGAGGTGTACATTTTATAAATGCCAATATCTTAAGCAGGTCTACAGCAACAAAACAACAAGAAACCAGCAAAACCTTTAGACCTGTTTCAGGAAATAGAATACATTGTGGACATTTTACAATTCCAGAGCTTTTTAATGTGATATATCATCATACACTTTATTTCTTTCAAATATTGTGATGACATTAACTCTACTTGTTTGTGTCTAGTCGGTTTACTCGACTGGGTGCTACAGAAATATTAAGTGTCATGTTGAATTAAAAGAACACACAAGGAGGGTGTGTATTTACTGCCTATCTTCACAACTACATGCCAGTTAATATGTAATCAAAGCCAGCCTTTTGCATAAATCAATATTCAAGTTTATCAGCAGAAAAATCATACAAGTAAAACTTCTGTTGATTTGATCAGAATTAAAGACCAGCAATATATAGCCTGACATTATCAGTTTTGTGTCCATGCAGTGAAATAATGTCTGTCTGTTTTTCTGTGTGAATTCGACCTGAATCCACACAAACTGGATGCCACTGACCCATCCTCAATCTTGGTGACAGGTTGTTTAATTTAAATTGTTTCCGTAAAGGACCTCGGAGCGCTTACGAAGATCAGTCCATTTTGTTGCTCAGCTCCTTTAATATTTTTTAATCCCCTCGCTTTTCGTTCAGAAATAATTCAATGTTGTTATGAGTGGAAAAATAAAGACAGTACACAAAAATGCAGCTAAACAGCCTGGCTTGGCTTAAAGGACACACACATAGTGGAGAAATGGAGTGGGTCCATTTATTTTAGTTTATTCACTACATGCAAAGAAACACAGATGTAATTGTATGTACTATATAAACCTAATGCTACATCTCAGAGCAATGCAAGTAAGTAAATAAGGTGCAAAAAATTAAATATTTAATAGAAACAATACAATTTATCAAAATGTGAATTGGGGTAAAGTATATACCGGACTGTACATGTCAACATTACACAACAGTATTTAACAGCCTGATGGATCCTGGCAGTGGATCCTGTTATGCTCTGCCTGGTTTTTAGAGAACGCTCCTGTACGAGTGATGCCTGTCGGACCTAAGTGGTTGGAACATGCTTTAGCTCAGATGACTGGAATCATCCATGATCCTTATTGCCTTCCCGGCAACAACGATTGAAGATAACTTCGAGGGGAAGCAGTAAGGTCTCTGTGACTCTTTTTTTTTATGGAACCCTTGTAGAACCCTGCGGAGGCTCTCGTGGACAGGCTGAATTTCTTCAGCCTCCTGGGAATGTACACACACTGCCATGCTTTCTGCACCACTGTGTCCATATGGAGTGGCCAATCCTGGTTTATTTTGGCTCAAGCTGTAGGTCTATGATGGTTGAAGCTGTCGTTACCCCGCGTCAACACATTATGCAGGGCAGTCGTGGGGGCACTGTTGCCATCGCTAGCTGAAAACGGATGTAGCATCAGAGAACAGTAAACATTGTTTACTCATTTGGTTTTAACCAGTGTGTGCAAGCCCAGTTGGAGCGCAGCTTTGGTGTTTGGTCATATTAATGCTTTCTAGAACATTTCTACACCCAGAACATTATAACATACGGAAAGTGAAAAATCTGACTTTTTTCAATCTATTGATTCAGCAAAGTCTGTACTGCCTTCACTACATGAATTTGAAATGGTCTATTAATAATTTATGAATCAGACTGTTTGACTTAAACATCACTTTCTCTCAGCTCATCATGTCTGGAATTACCTGGCCCATATGAGTACCGGTAATTCAAGATGTAGTCTGTTTTAGATTAAAGTTTTGTTTTGTGTATGTGTATGTCTGTGCATGGGAATATGTCTGTGTATTTACATGTGTTTGTGTTCCTATGTGTAATGTATGTCTAATATCTGCTGTGGGGCCCATCACTGTCAACCAGGCACTCTTCAGGCTCAGGAAAGGATATCGCCTTACGCTCAATTCATCGTAGCCCTGGAACCTCTCGCTGCTGCAAACCCTGTAATTTCAATTTGCATTTCATTTCAATGTAATCTCTTTACATTCTCCACGGTAAACACAGACCTGGTGCCGGAGTGCGGAGCGGAGAGAAAAGCCCTGGGATGGACGGGATGGATGCCCAGTCGATGCAGCCGTGGGGCTCCTCGGCTGCAGAAAGGGGCCAGATGGTTGTTGTGTTTAGTCCTGGTGGGACTGCTACACGGAACACAGGTGACGAATGTCAAGCAACATAGAAATGATTCAATTTTTATGAGCATAAACTGTGTTAAGTATTTTGACTTTGCCCACGCATTTAATTAAATGTTCCAGCTGAGAATGAAACATGCAATTTGTACTGCCTTTTTATGGTACTTCAAATGTCAAATGTTCGACAATCGGGTGGATTCGCATAGGTGATAGTAGTTCCGGTCAGAAATGTTAGGTGTAAACACCTGATTGACACTAAATATAGCATGCATTATCATTAGTAGAATTGTATACAGGCACTCGTGTCTTTTTGCATCTTCCTGTGCTTTATATACTCTCCTAAGGTATTGTTGTGTCCAAGCACACAAGAAACATTTCTAGAATATAAGTAAGCTTCGCCCTGACAAACACTGCCACCAACTGAAACAGCCACACGATTCTCCAACACTGACATGTAATTAGCTGTATAATTACAGCACACAATAGATGGCTCTGAGACACACAGGATCTGCTGTCTGCTTTTACAGGCCTTCTGATTATGTATGCTGTCTGATAATGAAGCACAGATATGCCCAGATACACCCATCCCAGCGTGAGTTCCCCCTCAGATCCCAAATATGGCAGATCCAGATTAAACTGGAAACATTTCTGACAAACTATTGCACAATGATTAGTGGTGGCTGTGTGGTGACAGGATGAGATAGATCATTCACTGGTCGTTAGGGAGACCATGTTCTGTTTAAAAGTCATCAGTTCACAGACTTTCAATAGAAATTCCATTTACAGTGTTTATTTTTTGTGTCAGAGTTTTCTCTTGAATTTTCCACTCCTAGCTAGATGTATTCCGTTTGAAATGAACTGAGTACAATTCTGGACATTAAATATGGAATGTTTTTTTGTTTAATCAAATATATTTTTAAATGAGAAAATGTAATTAAGGTAAACTGGACTCATCCTTTCTAAAATGTGGATTACATTTTGAGAAATGTCATTAAAAATCATGCTCACACAAAAAATTATTTGTTTGGTATTTTTAAATTCTTTGCAATCCTTTTGACTGAATACACAATTATCATATATATACCTCCAATAAGTCATTTAAAATGTATTCATAATATTTGAAATAATGACATTATTTAGATTATATACATTATATGCAGTTTTCAATCAGAACTAACCACAATCCATCTCTTCGAAAATCTGCTCAGTTGAAGAAAACAGTCATTTTACCTTTTACAACTACAGACAACCATGGAGATTTTATTCACTTAGAGAGGTATACAGAGAAAATTATTGTCTGTCTGCCCGATTTAAGCAGTTCTCCTTCTCAACAGCCTGCTTGCCTCTGTTAGTGTAACGTCCAGCCCTGGATGTGCTCAGAGGGGACTCTGTTTTTGTTTTGTTAGGTCTTGTGTGTCCTGTCTCTGGTTTGCTTCCCATGTGTGATATTTTAGTTCCCCCTAGTGTTCCTTATGTGCTTTACATGTGTTCTGTGATTCCTACTGTGTCTTGTTCTGGTTCCCGCTTCCAGGTCACATGCCCAGATCACATGTCCTCCCTCAGCCAATAGATTGTCTTCATGTTAATTCCAGTACCCAGGTGTTTCCTATTGTCCCTCATTTAATTTAGTATTTAGTCAGTGTGTTTCTTTCCTTCCCCTGTTGATTATTGTTCCTGTGACAGTGTATTCTGACTTATCGTTGTGTGTTGCTTTATCCTTTTGCCCCTCGTGGCATTATTTGTTTTGACACAAAAGTGTTTGTGGAATAAACACGTTTTGGTTTATTTTGATCCATCGCAATTGTCTCTTTTTCTTCACATCAACGATGGATAGCTGTGACAGTTAGCCACATCCTCTAATGTAACTAGTTGTTTTCCAAATGACTCCATTTCAAACATGTTTCAAATTCCTTAGGGCGTTTGTTCAGCTGGGTCTTACCTTGGGTTAAATAGCTTCTCACTTCACGAGGGATTCGCACCCACAACCTTCTGGCCCATTGCTGAGGACAGACTGTCTCTGCTTTCTGTCCACCTTGCCCGCAACAGCCTAAGCAAATAAGTTAACTACAATTACATTTCCTGATTTTCCTATTAAAAACAAATCAGCGTCAATGTTGTAGGGCTGAATACTGTTTTTCTTTAGGGTGGTGAATTATATGATTCATAGAGGTGTGACATATGACAACATTTATTATATGTTATAGTTTAATTAGTTTAAAGATGTACTGTAGGTGTTGGAGAGAGAGAAAGGGGGCTTGACAGCTTCTGAATGGTCATTAGTTCCCATCCCTACTAACACTAATGGTTTGTTAGGGTGTTAGACTCTGAAACCTTATACCTCTTCCATCTCTGCCATTAATTAATAAAATGCAGAAGTTATGTGTAAATGTATAATATGGTAAAAAATTATAATTTTTTAATCAGTGGACAAAGTAGAGATTTACCAATCAAAGATTCCAATATGCACCTACAAACGTTTTTCAGATACATTTTGTGGCAGCAAGCACCTGTTAGAGACAGTCAGGTCATAAACGCCCAGAGATGTTGGAGACCTATCGAGATTATGTGCTTGACTTCTCTGTCTCATTTCATCTGTGAGTCTCCTCTGTAGGAGGGATACATGAGGCCAGCAGGCTGAAGTCTTGACTTGATGCCAGGGACTGACGGCAAGGCTCTACAGAACACTAAAAAGAACTGTTTTCCTTTCCAAATGCTGCATATTTCCGAATTGTATTTAAATGTTTGTAGTTAAAATTTGTTTCATTTTATTTGTAAGGCATTTCATTTTTGTCAACAGAACAGAGTAAACACAGCACTGTTAAACGTACACACTTTATTTGGCCTTCTAATAAAGCACCGTACTACAGCACTATCCTTCCTGTGTTAAGGCCTCCTCTTGTGGCCAGAATGAAAAGTTCCTCAGAGAAGAAAAGGCACGCATTCACCAGCCTCTACCCTGAGCAGAAGAGACAGCGAGAACCAATTAAGTGTCATGAAGAGAGCTAACCATCCATGACCACTCAGAGAGCGATGTGGTAATGAGCCCAAACGTCGACCACAGTTTACGGGTGAGTGAAGTGGAGGCGCGCACCACAAATGGAAACGATACGAGTGATCAGGCTTTAATGTGTGCTCATCCCAGGGGGATAAAATATCATCTGAGAGAAAGAGTGTGTGTGTGCGTGGGGGCAGTAGAATTACACTAAATCTGCTCATCAGCAGTCCAATATCTCGATGAAAATGCTCATCGATCCCGTTAATCAACAAGTAGAATAGAGTGAGGCCAGGAGCTGTGAAAGCAGAGCTGCGTTGCCGTGGAAACCTAATACAGTACATGTAAATAACGTGATGTATTGGTGACATCTGGAATAGATTGGACAAGGGTGCCGTCGCTGCCTTCCTTCTCGCTATATAAAGGGATTGATTACCATATTTATTTGTGCAGCTAAACCCTGGTCGGTCAATGGGATTATGTAGTGGGAGATTCAGAGTATATACTAAGCAAACAGACCTACTAAAGCTGAATCTCAGCTATATCCTGAACAATAATGGATTTACAAGGCAAGAGTTTTTCCTTTTCACAACCTCTTCATTTTGTAGAAATTGAAACCAGACCCAGAAAAAGGGGTAGAGAGAGTGCTCTACTGCACAGCGAGGGGGAGGGATCTGGTCAGTGTATTTATCATGGCCTTAAAATTTGATGTGAAGAGAGAGAGAGAGAGAGAGAGAGAGAGAGAGAGAGAGAGAGAGAGAGAGAGAGAGAGAGAGAGAGAGAGAGAGAGAGAGAAAATGCTTATAGCATTAAGTAAGTGTTCACACAAGCAAATTCTGTGTTGATTCAAATTTTTGTGAGGTTGAGGTTTTCAACCATTCTGAATTCCTTATTATTTTCTCTTCTCTGCTCTCTTCTTGTTCTGGGATGATTTGTTTGTTTTTCTCATTGTTTTGTGTACGTGTTGGAGGTATGCATGGGGGAGGGGGTGGGTCTTTATTAAAGACTGATGAAATCTCAGATGATCATTCTCTATCTTGCGCTCTCTGTCTGTGTCTTTCTCACCCCCTCTCTCTACATTTCTCACTCTCTCTCTCTCCATTTCTCAACCTCTCCTCTCACTCACACTCACCTACTATTATTTCACAGTCATTGAAGAGGAAAATGAACTACTACACCACACGCCTTGCAGTTAAACTGAAAACATAAAAATTCAGTTCTTAAAATAGAATAAGCAAAAGTTAAAAAGACGTACCAGTAATGTCTTGATTGTGTATTTAAATCACAGAATGAATACCTAGTACATTTGCCATACACTAAAACGTCTAATTTCAACTTAAAGCATTCATTATTGTGTCAAAATGGCAATATTGTTTCAGACTTGTGTTTGCATTATTGTCAATCTTAATAAAAAAAATTTAAAAATTACAATAGTGTATATAGATTTTCTATTGCAAAGTCAGTCAAAGGGTAGGTTATATAACTAGTATAATATTTATTTAAAGTGCATTGACATTTTGATCTTATTACCCTTTATTTTAACTTGCAATTGAGCAAAAAAAGTAATATAAAGTACATATGAATAAGAACATATTTTTCATTCTGCCTGGGTAGTTTTATCTCCAGTATGTACTGACTACGGCTTTAAAATCAGTCTTTGGAATGATTTCAATTGTTTTTTTTTAACTTAGATGAAAGTCTCCAGTGCAACCGAATATTCAATATAAAGAATATCACTAACTATAATTTGATATGCACATTTAATAATTCATTTTTAAACAAGCTAGAACTAAAACCTGAAAGTCAGTTGCACTTTGAATAAAACAAATGTTGTTACTGTATCTTGCTGCAATGCAAACCAAGCACAATTAAAATTTACATTTGAAACACAATAAATTTCCTATTAAAATACAGAATTTATATAACAAATTATATGGATTCACAACTCCAATGAAACAAAAACAAATTGACAATGAATAGGATTATGTATTTTTTAATTAATTTAATTAATTAAATATTTATTTACTTCTTGTTGAAAAATGCTTTTGTTTTTCCAATATCTCATTGTTTTTAATATTTCTGTTATTAGAAAGAAGTTGAAAATGTTATTATTGTCATAAAGTATTTGTTGTCTTTTTTTTCGAAAATTAAATTAGTTTTTATCCTGCCACAATTTCATAAAATATATCCGGTGACTCAGAAGGAAACATTCAAGAATTAGATTATCACCTTTAAATGTTGATATTTAGCTGGGTTGTCACAAATCCATTTTATTATTACTTTATAAACAAAATACCAGTAGATATCCCAAACTTAAGGCCACATTGAGACCATATCAAGGATATTGTAACTTTTTGCTTAAAGTATAGTATATTTTTATTCCTATTTTAGACTTGGAAGTTACGATCAGGTCCTATCGCATCTTGAAGTGGATGTGACAGGTGGTATCCCTGACCAATTATGTGTTGGTTTCTGATTGTAGCCAACCTCAAAGCTTTGTCCCATGTGCGTGTCAGCGCCAGCAAGGACCAATCAAAGCATTGATCTGGAGCGAACGGGGAAAACTGCTAGCTATTACGCACACACTCTAGATGACATGTCCAGACTCCAGACAGAGATAAAAGAGAGAAAGTGAGAAAGTGAGATGAAAAACTAGACCATGGCGACACCCCGACACCCCAAAACCCTACTCCTTTATTTCCGACCCCATCTACACCTCCACCCCTTCACAACTTCTGCTCAGCCATTCCAATCTCCAAGCGAGGAATGGTGATGGAGAAAGAAAATGAGCATTGTGAGTATTGAGTAATGAGTATAACCTGTCCTCAACACAGCTCAGTGAATGGACAGGTCAGCACTGTTGGTGGAACATCTCATCTAAGCCCTGGTAATAGGCCTAGGTAGCATCTACTTAAAAAGCAAGGAAACATTTTAATAAGTGATGTAAAAATGTAATTCCAGGCACTCATGGAGGTTTTTAAACTTAAAAAGCCATTATTGTGTGGGCAAGATCATCATTAAAAACATGCAACGTATCAGTGTCATTTACTTTCTTTGATTATCAATCCTGCATCTCGAAAGGAAACCAAGACTGTTAGGGTGAGTCTGCTGGAAAAAGATACAGATTATCAGAACTGATTATTTTTCTAAACCCCCACCCCATCTCCTCGCTGGTTCTCATCTGGTCTTGATTTCTTTCCCAGCATCCTCCTTGTCAGTCTGTTAGCGTTGCCGTGCCTCCCCAGCCAGCCATCAGCCAGCCAGACCAGACCCGGGGAAAGTCGAGAGGAGGCTCTGCACTAATTAGGCCTCCTCCGCAGAGCCAAGAGGAAGTGAAGCTGCCAGGTCCCCTTTCCCCCACGATCCCTCACCGTGGCTGGGCACAGACCGCCCGGGCCTGGGCCCCTCTTCCCTGGAGCTCTCTCTGAGTGTGAGTTGCCAGCTCCAATCTTCACGATTTCTCCTCAGCACTGCTGGTTTGCCCCCTCCTAGGAGGGGGGGACAATGGAGAGAGAGTACGGTTCTCACAGTGACTCTGCTTCCCTCTCTGGCTGAAACGAGATGGGATTGGTTTCCTACCAACTTGTCATTGTGACATATAAAGGTGCTATCTGTAGAATTTGAGCCGTAACAGCAGATCAAAGTGAACAGCAGCACAAATGCCGTAAAAACAGTTTTTCTTGATATTTTAAAAAAATCCAAAAAATGATTTATATTGGATAATGATTCCCTACACTATGTAGTGAGTGATTTGTTGCACACAAAATCACAACCTAACATGAATAATTTATATCAAAGACAGACTGGCGCATGCCTATTGAGTGGAAGCACACCTGCTGATGTCCTTATTGCAATTCTTGTTCAAATTGACAAAATCTTGTAGGAAATCTTTGTCCCATCCAAATTGTTTTTTCCCCCCATTTTCTCAAAGATCGCAATGTTTCACAAAGATCACAACAGCTTTTGTAGTAGTTCTGTTTTCACTCAGCAAAATTCTACGCAGTTCCCCTTTAAGCAAACAGAGCAGGGCCTGAACGTACGAAGGCAGCTGCATTTGTACAACAACAAACACACATAGTGTATTCCTCAGTACAATTCACACTTTGACACACACATGCCAGACAGACTGCTGAGGCAGATGGATGTCCACACACAGCCAAGCTCACCAACACTCAGTGTGCTCTACAGATGTGTTAGCAGAGTTAGCAGCACAGCATGACGTGTTCACATTCATATTGTGCGGAGAAAGAAAAAAACAATTTTTTTAAGCCGCCAGATTTCACTGCCAGATCCTGACACTTTTGTGAGGTTTACCATCAAGTTCTCTGACTAAGATGGAACTGATGATAAGAAACAATCACAGAGAGACCAAATAAAAACATGAAGCGTGTCTGAAATCTGGTAGATACACCAGCATATTTCTCTCTCTCTCTCTCTCTCTCTCGCTCTCTCTCTCTCTCTCTCTCTCTCTCTCTCTCTCTCTCTCTCTCTCTCTCTCTCTCTCTCTCTCTCTCTCTCTCTCTCTCTCTCTCTCTCTCCCTCTCTCTATCTCTCTCTCAAGAGGCAGTTAAAGTGTCAGTTTGTGAACAAAGTCCAGGACAATCTACTTCCCCTGGAGGTTTCCGCGGCTGGTGCACACCCCAGAGGTCCCCCATAGAGTAACACAAACACACACAACACTCCTGCAGGGAGACCATATTGAAGTAGAAACATGCTGCATGAGGTCTCCTGTCGACCAGTCTCCACAACAAAGACAACACGCTGTCGGCATGGGCCCGTGCCTGTGTACGCATTAGATGTGTGAGTCATACTATCACAAAACAACACGTCCCGGCTGGCATACTTGAATCCTTGGATGTTTTGCCTGTTCTGGGAATGTTTTATTTTTGGTTCGTAGGGATGTTCGAAGAGCATTTTAGCCTAGGTTGTGTTAACCCCAAAATAAATTATTAAACAAATGTTTTTTAATATAAATTCCTTACAAATATCACTCAGGGTTTTAAAGGACAATTCCCGTGCAAAATTAACCTAGGGGTTAATAACACATGGGTACCGAGTTGACCGTTCTCTGGAATATGTTTTCATGCTAATCGAATGTGCCCAGTTTTAGTGCGAATGGATAACTACCTTTTAACGCTAGTTGTGAGGGCATGGATTAACTAAAAATAAATCGCTATTTTAAACAAATAACAAGGCTCAAAATAGCACCACACTTCCATGGTAGCATAATGAGGGTCCCTACATGCAAACTGAAGCATTGGGAACTTTGTAAGTGTACAGCAGCCGCGGTCGGTGGATCTTAATTGGGGAGGACAGGCTCGTATTACGCTCGGAACTGGAGTGAATGGAATGGTGCGCAACGAACAAAACCAATTGTTTTTTTTATTTGCACACATTCCATTCACTCCGGTTCTGAGCGTAATACGAGCCCGTCCTCCCCAATTAAGATCCACCGACCGCGGCTGGTGTACAGAAAGATAGTTTAAAAGACAGTACCGTTCACATATACAGGCAGGCGCCATCTTTAGAAAACAGACTTGACCAGTCGAACCATGAACGCCTTGCTACTTGAGCTGAACTGTGACTTGGAATCTCCCATGGCACAAGGTTTTTCAGTCATTAATGCAGATCAATTAGCAAGACTTACAGCTGGCGATGCAAACTAAAATCAAACAAAATTTGCTCACAGTACAGCTCACGTAGCACAGCATTCGTGGTTCGACTGGTTGAGTCTGTTTTCCCAAGATGGCACCTGCCTGTATACGCAAATTGTACTCTCGTGTCTGTACTGTACTAACTTTCTGTACACTTACAAAGTTCACAATGCTTCGGTTTGCATGTAGGGACCCTCATTTTGCTACTGTGGAAATGTGATTATATACACTGTAAAAAAAATGATGTAAATTTTACAGTAACTTACTGGCAGCAATTGGCCAGTGATGCTGTAATTTGGTTTTACAGTACAATTACTGTAATTGATTTTACAGTACACCAAATGTAACTGTAATCCAATTTACAGTACCAAATAAGTTGCTGTAATGTAATGTACAGTACCATCTCCCTTACTGTAATTTGATTTACAGTACTACAGCCGTTACTGTATTATAATCTACAATAACACAACCATTACTGTAATCCATTTTACAGTACCAAGTCTGTTAATGTAATATATCATATGTGTTTTATTTAAATATATCCCAGCATGCCTTTTTAGGTAATTATGAGGGATAGCCAACCATGAGTGTGCTTGCAAAATAGCAATCCAACATGTGTACTATTTCTTGCACCCACATCCTGCATTCAGAATGACAGCAATGTTAATATACTGTCAGACCAAGACTAGCTAAACTATGTCAATTGGAACAACGATCTCAGTAATGGTTGGACTATTTCCTCACAGATTTTTATGCTTACAG